>JAODTR010036209.1:0-20698 GCA_025399935.1 Amblyopsis rosae | reverse complement strand
TTCTCCTGGATAGGGGATGGACTTTATTCTACTCTGGAGTTGCCCAGGGTGTGAGGCGCCGGGCGGGTGTGGGGATAGTCACAAGTCCCCGGCTGAGCGCCGCTACGTTGGAGATTACCCCGGTAGACGAGAGGGTCGCCTCCCTGCACCTACGGGTGATGGGGGGAAAACTCACCGAACAGCAGTTGGGAGTATTCGGCCTTCCTTGAGACCCTAAATGGAGTCCTGTATGGGGCTTCATACAGCACTATATATAATTTTGTAATGTATATGAGAATACATTACAACATTATATATTTTCTGGCAAAATTTTAACCCTAGAGTGTTTGATTTATGGATATTACAATACATTATTACTATTGTCACTTTTTTCTAAATGAAACATTGTTATGCTGCAAATCAAGGTCAACAAAGTGACCATATATGGTTCCTTGCCCTTCTGTGGTAAGTGTGTATATATATAATATTAGAAAAACAAACTTAAAATTCAAATCGCTAAAATATTTATTTAATAATATTTTATAATAATATATTTGTACTTATTATTTAAGAACATATTAAACTTTTTCTACCAAATTATTATTATTATTTTCTTTATGTATTTCATGTTTTCTTTCTTTCGCGTGTCAAAGTCCAGTCCAGTCCCTTAGGTAACTGCTTCATTGTACTTTATGAAGCAGCTAAGTTATAATGCATTATTTGTTAAAAAATAAATCAAATAAAAAATTTGTAAATACTATGTATGTCTTACTAAACAGAGAAAAGGTCCATTAGAGTGAACAGAGTTGACACAACTCACTCTTATATATGACATATATTATGTCTTCAATATTAGGATATTGAGAACTAAAGTTCAGTACTAATTACGATGATTTATTGATGACCGGCTTTACAGAACAGAACTTAAAAAACACAGACACGAATATACAAGAGATATAGACAAAACGATCCAGACCTGGGAAGACGCAGGACAGGATAATTAACGCATAAGGAGATTATTATTGTATGGGGACAGGTGAGGCAAACGCACATGGAGCAGGGGAGACAGTGAGGGCACCCACAGGTTGGGAGGGGAAGTGCAGACAAAGGGAAATAGGGACAACCCTGTAAGTTTCAGCCATGACAGTAATACTCAAGCAGCTCAGGGGGTTTTGATAACATCCCAACCACATTCTAGTTGACATTTTTGCCCTGCTGTCTTTCCCCAAAACTTTTTAGATTAAATCAATCAAAGGTGATTAATATTTCAGAGGGTTGGCTTTGTGCAAGTTCAAAGTAAGCCTTCATTCATACTGAACAAGAATATTTGATTATGGTTTTGTGCACACTGCCATCATATTTTCACTTTGTTCTTTGATAGTTCAGAAGCTGAAAGTATAGACTTTGACATTAGCAGTAGCAATTACCTTAACTTGCAGTGGTTTTGATGCTGTGTACAGTTAACGGTACACACTCCTACACTCCAATAGATATAGTGAACTAATTTCCACCTCAGCTCACTTTGCATGGTTGAAACACATGCATGAGGGGGAAATCAGGAGGGGCGGGGGAGGTCTCACACCTTTCTCTACATTTCCCCTACATTCACTCACTCTTTTGGGATGCCTGGTTGTTAAAATATAAACGGTGTTGGATTGGCGCGGTGTGCTAACACAATCAAGCTTTAACTGTATACTCTAAAAATGCATGGTGTCTTCTTTCATGTATGAGGTACTACTGTACAGTTGTACAATACAGACTGTCCATATCTGTGGCAATGTCAATCAAACAATGATTTTATGTTGCATGTTATCCTATAAAACAACAACTGATGGGTGATAGGCATTTGCAGTACGTACAAATTACTTTCATTCAATCTAGAGCCATAATCATTTAATTAAACCTGTTATATTGACTATTGAAAAGACTGCTGTCTATTAACTTCTTTTGGCTTTCAGCAATCAGCTCCTGTACAACACCACTTAGAGGATGCTTGCATGGTAGCTTGTTGGCTAGACTAGGGCAGCAACATGTTTGCTTACAGTATACACTATTTTATCATATGTATAAAGTATTTCCTGGTGTATTATACAGTAAGTGTTCTGTATACAGGATGTAGATGAATATAAAGGAAGAGTTTCCCAACAGACTGTGGGTGTTAATTAGCCCACTCCTGTCTGAGGTCTTCCCATCTGTCCCAGTCAGAGTGATGAATGTGAAGATCTTGTCTAGGTTTAAGAGGAGCACCTTATTAAGGAGGAATGTCTGCTTTCTAGATATATGGAACTTTAAACTAATCATATGGTCTGGGTTTTGTGGTATAAGGAGTCACTGATATGCAGATTATTCTATGTTGTAATATACATGGAGGAATGAAGATAATGTAAAAAATATGTTAGGAATGAAGTAATTAACTCTGATATTTAAAATCTAGCATGAAATATTAAGTGAGAATTCTGCATTTACATGCTGCAGCATCTCTATGAACATGCAGTAATGTATTGGGTCCAACATCATTTACCAAGTGTGAATGAGAGTTCAGCCAGTGTATAGTGTACTGTAAGATACTGTGTGTGACAACTAGCACTTTAGCTATAACTCACCAGCTGGTGAGTAAAGCACAAATTAAGCCTTCTAGCATCTAGATTGTTTGGAGGGTATAAATTGTCACATTGAGAGATTGGAACTCAGACAATATTTTGTACCCATAAATAGTAATTGAACTGTCTGAAATAATTATAAAGGAGGAATTTTCACCAGGGCTGAAAGCCGATGATCTTGAATAGGAAGGAAAGGTTGCAGGGAATATAGGGCTGCTTTGTCTCATTCCAACAGCCACAGACGCTGCCCATAAATAATTCAGTATGGCAGCAGTGTCTGAGGAGGCACTGGGGCGAACTATTTGATATTTTATTCAGTGTCAAAAGGCTAAGTCTGATTTTAAGATGCTTTTTTCTCCTGTAAGAGAGTGAGCTGATCAAGTTCTGCCTATGTGTGGGCAAGGCTCATGTCTTTGAAGTGGGTATAAAACCTTTTATATTAAAGTGCTCTCACACGCTGATTTACAAATTATTCAATCTCAAGGTGTATTAAGGGGTTTCATAATGATATTGGTGCAGCTCTCATATTCCTTTTCATCTAGTTCTTGTACTCAAGACACAAATACTGTATAATGTGTTCAATAAAATGACACTGTATTTAGTAAGAAATCAAAACCATTTTGGGAAAGTGTCATTATAGTTAATTTTAGGTCTCTTCAGACCATCCTTGCACATAAGAAAAGTATTATGAAAAGTGTGCCTGCGTTGTTTAAGGGCCACTAAGATCATTTTCAGAAATACATTTTGATATATGAATGTACTTTCATAGTATGTTTTAAACCATGTAAACTAACGTCAGATGGAGATTGAAATTGTTAGTAGTATAAATTAGCTATATACTGACGGCACAAATATTGCCCTGATTTTCCTGCATTCAGCATGGGTACATATTTACCAGTTTTATGTCTATATACAGTCCAGAAGCTTGAGGCTTAGCGGGTGCAGCAAGACAATCATCTGAATACTCAAGGACGCCTGGTAAATGCACCCTGATTTGACGACCATTGTCAATCAATCAACAATAACCATGTGGAGGACAGTAGATATACAATACAAAATACATAACATATGTCAATCAATGAGTGGTTATCTGTTTGGTTTTCCGAATGAGGGGATTATACAGTATGCTGAGGGGAATTTGACGCATATTTTTGCTGTAGGCTAATCATTATCATTTAAATCATAATTTGTTCAATGCAAACCACAATGTAACCAAAATGTTTATATTATGTTCCAACCTTTAATTGTATTTCTGATATAATGTTGTAGCCTGTTTGGTGCACCTAAGCCATACATGTTTGTAAATATACTGTATCTATCCTTCTTATAAAGTACTACCAAGCTACTGAATACTTTTATTTGGTGTAATGAGGACTACCGTATCCCATAAATAGCCTAGTCAAATGTTGCCATCTTGTGGTCACTAAGAGCTGTTGTTGCACATACTCTAGCTAATTTTGATGTAATGCTAGCGACCCCAAGCAGAGGGGGTTGTTGTTAAAGCACAACTGAAAACACATACAGAAAAGCACACACAACCTGTCACTGTTAATTCCTCTGCTTATTATTGCATTTTACAGAACCTATCTTCTTCTGACATGAGCAAGTTCAGTCTCATCCACCAACCGTACGTATCTTGACCCCCAAATCACTAGAGTATTCCCATCTTTGTTTATCCCTTTCTTCTTTTCTTCCTTCCACTGCTAGTCAATAGGGTAGCATTTAGTGCTCAAGTTAACACAGGGGTTAAATGTCAGACTTGAACAATAAATAAAATAATTATATATAGGTCTATACCATTTTAATTCTCATACACTATATAATGTAATTTTATGTTCAAGGCCTTAGTACTACTAAGGTCTTAGTAGTTGCTTTTCTAAGTTCCTCTTTTCACGATGTTGCATAAACGAATGCAATAAGGAAGTTGTGCAAGCAGTGGATACTGTAATCACAGCTGGAGTAGACATTGAATATTTTAGTTTAGCTAGTTTATTCTTAGAAACAGGATTTATAAAGGGGTATATTTAATCCATAAATCATCAATCTCCTTCTTACTGGATATTCCAGATACATTCTTGTGAACATATGTGAAGATACTGTAACATGTGAATATAATAATGCTCATTATACCAGGAAGCCAGCTAAAAACAACAACAAGCTAGGTTGCCATGGAAATAAAGTTATTTGACTTAGCTAAAAGAAGTAAAGATCTTAAATATATAGATTTTACTGTATCTAAGTCTTAAAATGTTTTAGGCTCAAGAACATTCAGCACACAATAGTGGTATCAATATATTTTTTTCCCTGTGTTCCATATTTCCATTGCGCCAGTCTGTTTTCCCTGTGTTCAATGTTTCTGTTTCAGTCTTGGTTTCTTGTCTTCCCTATTGCTATGTCATTGATTGTATTATTGTTTTCACCTGTTCTAACTTTTATAGTATTTACATGCTGTTTCTACCAGTTGGTTGCTGCTCATATCAATGTTTGTTATTCTCATGTCTCACGTGTTATACTGTTTTACTTCTAGTTTATTTCTGTCCCATTATTGATGCATTGTATGCTATTTGAATCTATTCTATTCTAAATCTATTTGTGTCAAAACAAATAATTGTTGTAATATAAAAGTAATTTTAAAAAAAAGTTTACTGTATGTAAACATTTTTAGTAATACAATGGATTACATTACCAATCACACATGTTATTTTATTTAAATGTTAGAGACCTCACATGCAGGTGTACCTGCATGGAGCAGTAATGTAATCTGTAATTTGAAAGTAATTTGACCCAACCCAACCCAAGTACTACATGTATATATTACTGTTAACAGAACTTTGTTAACAGTAACAGTAACAGCACAACCTGCAAGCTGGTATCACATTGCATCTGCACTTATGCATATATGAAGAAGGCCCATGCCTTACCATTAGGTTTAGACACAGAGAGCTGTGTCTGAGTGTGTGGTGGATTGCTGCACACCATATAGTTACATTTTCCAACTTTTGTCTTAAAATAGCTCCCACAATAAGATCAGTACTCACTGAAATAGATTAGAGTGTGGATATGGAGCAAGGAAGTATGCTAGTGTGTGTGTGACACATGCACGTGTGTGCATGTGTGTGTGCGTGTATATGTGTGTGTTTAGGGGAGGTAGCTGAAAAGCAGAAGTGAGTATTCCTTGCACAAGCTGTTCTGAATTCCCTCCCCTATATGACATATATATGACTGACTAGTTACAGAAACAGCCACGTTTCATTTACATCAGGGAACACAAAGAGCATTCACCAGACAAACATCTTAAAATGTACACTCTTGGATAAAATCTGAATATGAATAAATTTAGTAACATCACCACCCCTGTTGCTGAAAAGTTTCGGTAAGCACTGCATCATATAGTATATTATAATCCTGTTCTTCAGAATTATGCATTACTGTATGCAGTACATATCTTCTGCTTGCTCTTGCAAATGCTATAGAATTATAGAAAAATGTTTGGTATTTCAAATCTAGTTATTTTTTTATATATGACATTCTATATCTAAAAGGCTACATAAAGAAGTTGAACTTTAAAGTATAACTTTTTTTATGTCTTATAGGCAGCTTCAGAAGATTGTTCAAGACATCAAGCAAAATGATGGCGGCTTACTAAATACATTTAGAAGGTAAGTTGGAAAATACATATTGAAAATATTTGAATGGGAACAATGTTGCATGACTTAAGTCAATTGGAAGCTAAAATTTGTATTTTTTAACTGCTGAAAATTCACCTTAGATCATATTGAACAATATGGTTTGGTAAAACAGGTGGCTGCACTCTCGCTTTCCTTTTTCTAAAATCAACATTTGGAACTAGACTAATCTATATTGGGCTTGACTAAACCCAATAGGCCTACATACGTATATGGTTTCTTATTTTTTCACAATTGCCAGTAATTCAAGTGAACTACTGCAGAAATGTGTATTAAACTGCATACTGTATGTTTTTATTGTCAAATCATGTAACTTGTCTGTCTGTGACTTTTGCTTCAGACTGAAAACCAAACAAGTTCCAAAATTACCTGCAAGAGATTACCATGGTAAGATTAGCTATTTAGCAGACACTTATTATTATACAGTATAATATGGACAAATTAGCAAATTTGAATGAGTTTTACATTGCACATTTTTATTTAAATTACTATTAGGAGCAGAATCAGAATGACATTAATTTGCCAAGTACAGTAGGAATTTATCATGGCATCGTTGGTGCAGCAACTAAAGTCAGTATTAAAACATAACATTATAAAGTTATGTAGCCTGTAATTAGTCATCATAGACATCAGACATCAAAGCTATGACTCAAATGAATGGTCAGTTGAATGTCAAAAGAATATGGGCCCTATTTTAACGATCCAAGCGCAAAGAGCACATTGCATGTTGGGGGGCGTGTAGTGTCCAAATCCACTTTTGCTATAGTCTGGCTCCACTCAACTATTGCTCTCAGTTAAATTATTTTTGCTGAGAGTTTGGAAACTCTGTTTGCATTACCATTTCCACAGCCACAGACTTGCTGGCAGACCAATCAGGGTGGGTTAGTGAGTTGACGTTGAAGTCAAGCGTGTTTGGAAATTGTGGTAGAGCTAGATGATGCGATCAAAACAGCTGTAGCAACACCGATTGGTTAAAGGCTGTCCAATAATTAAAAAATTAACCAGATGTCTACACCCAGTAGGAGGCTACAACTGTTCCCAATGGAGCGTGTCCAGACCCTATTCAGAAAGTGAATTTTGGTTACACCAGGCTAGATAAACGATCGCTGCGCTAGGCGCATGGTTCAAAAGGGTTGTACTTATTATCTTCATTATTAATGGGTGTGTTTTGGGTGTAACACACGTTAAACCATTCCCTATAAAAATCTATGTGCACTTGCACATTGGCAGATTGCTATTATATATGGTAGGGTTTGTGAAAGCGCAACAGCAGACCATCTAGACAACATCAGGATTCCACCAAAACCCCTCAAATATGTTGATGTAAGCTGCCTGCACTAATGCTATTTCACATTGTACTCTTTTAATCTTTAATCCTTGTCCTGCGCATCCTTCTGTGTGTAACAAGTAGAGTGTACGCACATTGTGCACACGCCATAGGCGATACTATCTTCTACTACAATCTATACTACAATGCACTGTGCCATTGACTTTAGACCAGGTTTTTGTTGGTCAATCATACAATCACTTTCCGCTGCCTGAAGATATGCGCCAAACCACACCTCATGTTTAGACCAACACGCACACAGGTGCATTTGCTATTTATACAACGTGGGTGCCAGACTGGAAAATGACGTGTCGTGTAAAGCAATGCTTTAAAAAGCGCTGCTACATAGAGCCCTAAACTAGGGCCCTATGTCCGCTTTGACGAACAGGGTGCAGTTGCTTTAATGATAAAAAAAACACTGCCAATAATAGTCCTCCTATAGGCTATATGTTATTGTATGCAGTTTTGAAGCAGAATTGAACGTTTATGCGATTGTAAATTAATACACTTCAATATACTGTCAAATTCAGCAAATATCTCCTCATGGTCCACTAGCTGTTTGTTCGGTGTGAAAACAAACGTCTAGTGTACCTACACAGCCCACTCACACAACACTAGCCTGAGCAGCCTTGACAATGCGTGTCCAGTGTGTGGGACAGAGCTACTGAGGACACACCCCAGGGCATTGAAGGGAGAGGTGTTTTTCTTTTGATCCAGTTCAAATAACAACAATCTTCCTCCAACATCACTGACTCTACCTGTAATATTGAGAAAACGAAGTCGCAATGTAAATGGTAAAGGTTCAATTACCATTTGTTGAATAAGATATCATTATAATATAATATCTTTTTTTTATGATACATTCATTAAACGTCCCTTCACCCAGCACTTCAGGTCAAATACGTTGTGTGTGTGTGTGTGTGTGTGTGTGTGTGTGTGTGTGCTCCGCACGTGCACGTGTATGTGGTAGAGCTCAGGAGATATGGTCTGTCGATTCAGTGATGAAAAGAGAAATACTGTACGCTCATTCTCATCCGCCCTTAACCAGAATTTAAAAAGATTATGTTCTGCCAGAATAATACACAAATAGTTTGTTATAATTTATTTGTTTAGTTTCTTAGATTATTATTTTCTACAGAAAGCTACATGGCTATATTATTGCAATTTGTACTAAAATATTTCTAACGTCTGCCTTTACAGGTGATGGTGATGAGGATGAAGAGCAATGGTCTGAAGTAGATGTAAATGCTGCCAACGGGATTTCAACAACATAGCAAAAACACAGCAAAATCCCATGCTTCTAATCTCTTAATTTCTCATTTTTCCCAGGAGAGTGACACTGACAACTATGAACCCCCTCCTAGTCAACGAGTCTTCAAACCAAGAACCTCTGCATCCTTCCCCTGTGACGAATACATTGGTTAGTAAGTAGTAAAAACAGGAAAGTTAAAGGCCCCACATTAATATCATTTTTCAGCTTCTGTTTTGGACATTGTTAATATTTGAGGTGAAAATCAAATCACACTAATGTCCTGTAAAACAAAAATGTATTTGTGACTCCAAATAGGCACGTCCAAGGTGGCATAAAAACAAAAACATATATCAAACATTTCCCCTCTCTTTCTATCTCACCTAAAACATACACTAGTGGCATCTGTGAGGTAGCAAAAACAAAGCTAACTAGTACTAGCTATAGACAAGCAGGTGCATTTTCAGTGGCTTGCTACCTCATTCTCTCTTCCCTTTTCCAAAAATAACCTGAGTGCAGAGGTGGTTCTACCCTAAGATACCTTTAAGACCTTTTTATAGAAGTATGTCATTATGGAAGCATGACATGATAGCTTGGTATTTCCATATGTCACAACATGACATATTATGTTATCAAGTAAGACTTTTGTTTCATGTTTAAACAAGTAATCATAAAGTAGGCTACAGTAGCCTACATGTTGCAGCTCCAAAACCAAAGCCCAAACACACACAGGTCCTTGTGACTCAGTTGCTCGGTTGATTTCAGATAGTATAGGCTATACTGATAAATTCATCACATTTACATTAACAGCATGTAACAGAAGCTTTTATCCAAAATGACTTACTGTATAGTTAGTAGCCTACATTTGTCAATATTAAAAACATTATTTTACAATAATGACAGTATTGTGTCATCAGAGCTAATATTAGCCTACCATGTATCATTACATCTTAAACATATTTACTAATAGCCTAAACAATAAAGTGGTTCATTTTTAAAAGCATAATGGACAAAATGTCTTTCTTTTCACACATTTATTGGGCAGCAAATATCTGAATGTTTTAATTTTAATAGAATCATGGTAGACTACCTTATGGTAATTGTTATTGACAAACAATTTTGAAGTTGCCTACTTCTGTTGTATAATTCATTTAACTATTTAATAGCATGATTTAACAGCAGTAGAACTTTTAAAGTTGCAGCTGGTTATTAAATTGGCCAAACGCATCACTTTTCACCTATACTGATTATGTTTCTTTTTCTGAAATGTTCTGTTTCTATTGTTTCTGCTTTCCACTTTCAGACAGCTGCCGAGGCAGACCAAGCCATCCACCCAGGAAGCTCCTTCGCCCAGTTAAGACAACTGAATCAGTGACACCGGAACCCACCCATGTGGCTAGCGATGAAGTAAGGCTAATAAAGATTAGTAAACATAAGTCATAACTCTGTTGTAGAGGCAAATAAGGGGTAATGATTTGAACATATGCTGTACCAGGTTCAAACTATGCGGATATTATAATTTTGTATTGAGTTTAAATGAGCAGTGGCCTAATGCCCTTTCTTCATTATTTCTTTAGGGGTATTACATTACTCCTGAAGATGATAATTATATAGAACCTACAGAGAAAAGGCCTACTAGTAAGATATATTTCTAGAATATTGATAAAAATTTCAAATGTTCCAATGACAACAATTCTAACCATACATAATACATTGAGCCTACTTCTCTTCAGGTACTTCAATGCTTGGCAGGAATGGAGCAGTGAAGATCTTCCCTAAACCTGAACCAGTGGATACACATGGTAAGATATGTATTTGATAAAAAATGTAGTCTAATTATGTAGAAACATTAACATCTCTGGTTTCTAATGTTGGATTTGGTTTTATTATAGATATATATGAAGTGCCTGACCAAGAGGTATATATTTTCAATGTGCAACACAACAAAATTAATGTATTTTTCATGGAATTAATGTTTGCTCCTATTTTATGACACATATAGGAAGCATCTCCTCCAGAAAGCAGGTGAGTTTCATACTGATATACAAATCATTGTACTGTATAAAATATAAAGAAATTTAATAATTTTTATAAAGTAATTTAATACAGTAAAATAAGTGAATAATGTTTACCTGTTGACATCATAATTACATTACAGAGTCAAGCATATATTACACACAATGTCGGAAACTCCTTCTCCGTCTTTTCCACCTAGAGCCAGCCCGAGGTAGGATAACAGTTTATAGACTCTATCCTCATTGGCACAAGGAGGTTAATGAGATATAATGTTTGTATGAATAGAAAAACCAGTTTGACACATTTGGTCAATTTACTGTAGTTATTTTATTATTAATATGTGTTATTTTCAGAATGAATATTCAGAAATCACCTTGCCCTGTAAGTACAGAAGATATGATATAATACGTTATATTACACTAACTTTTGTTAGAATATTTTATTTTATTTTATTTTATTCTGATTATCCAGGTTCCAAAGCCCACAGATGAAGATGAATATGAAGTTTGTGATCCAGATGACAGTAGGTTATAAATAAATAAATAACCAAATGCAATTATTGTCTTAATTGAATGTAGGTGAAAATGGAGAGTACAACACAATTATGCAATGCAGGTGTATTGCACCATCTAGAGGATGACAATGAAATTACAAAATGTTTCAAATTTTTTATTAATTAATTGGGAATTTAGATATTCACAATAATAAATATTGATAGTGAAAATAGTCCACATTTTTATCATTGCCTTGTGTATTGTCTAGATTCAAGTGTAAAATCAATAGAGGATTCAGTTAACATTTCACCAAAACCAACACCAAGACAGTAAGTCAACACAATGGTTCTACTAACATTTGTTGTATTGTACTATACTCTATATACCTTTATGATTAAATTTGATTTTAATTTAGGAAGCCGTCAAGACCAGCTTTAAAGCCGGTATGAAATGTTTAACTTTGCATGTTCAATATTACAGAATATTACCTTTACTCTTAATTACTTGAATAAGGTTTGATTTCATAGTATAATTTGATAATAATTATGTTTACTGTCACAACATTGATATATGATGGTCATAATCTATTACAGAGGCATGATTTGAAACACAAAGACTCTGAAGGTAAATATAATTTCTGCATTTATAGATGCAAACATTCATACTGTGCATATACACAAGTCATACCTATTTGTAATGATGCTATTATTATACTGATGTTCTGTACTTAACTAGGCTACAGTATAGCTTTTGACAGTATAACTACTTATCCTACACTAGCAATCTCCACAGGTACTACATGGGACAATGGCCCAAAAAAGCATGTTAAAGCACTTACATCTGATTTCAGACTTCCAAAGTAAGAAACATTTATCTTTTGAACATTGATAATTTTTGTTGGGCAAAACAATATCATTTTCTATCTTCTTCACAGGATTCCTGTTTCACAGTTTAACTCGCTAGGTAAGTAGGCCAAACCTAGGCTATACATTTTTTTTAAAGCATATTCTGTTGTATAAGTGTAAGGTTTCAAAACAAACATATCAAGTATTAGTTCTCAGCAGTATTTTTTTTCTTTCCCTCTGCTGTCTCAGGACAAGATAAGAAATGTCTGGCTTCAGAAAACATTTCAGTTGACACAGAAAAGGTTACTGAAATAAACAACCTTTTAAAAAAATGTGTATGTGGAGCAGTTACATGTATTTTGGTGTATTTTATCACAGGAGACAGATTTATATAAGAAGCCCTGGTATGCCGGTTACTGCGACCGCAAGACAGCCGAGGACGCCTTGATTCTGTCTAACAATGTGAGTCTAACAGATTCCAGGACAGGGTTGATTCAGTCTTCAATGTAGGCCTATACCGGTAAGTGAGCTGGTACAGTAAGCTGGATACAACAACCCTGATTGGGCAAACTATACACCTTTATGAGTAGGACTTGCTCCAAACATCAACTATTGAAGAAGGCCAGCCAGGATGTGCCAATGTCTCAAATCAATAGCTGGCAATTGGGCCACCATCAACTATTATGTGATTGGTGAATTTCAAACAATGACACCAAGCAGGCGATTGGACCACCTTAAACCAATCAGAAGCAGACAGACCCAGGTGGTGATGATTTTAAATTACGCACTTCAATTAAAAGTTCCCATTATGATATGCAAAGTGAATTATAGAGGTGTACAAGTATAAGTTGATACAGCACATTAAACTATCTCCTTGTCTTTGTAACAGGATGGATCTTTTTTGGTGAGACAGAGCACTGGCCAAGACATAAATCAGCCCTACACATTGGCCGTGTTATACAACGGTCGAGTCTACAATATTCCAGTGCGCTTCATTCCGTCAGCACAGCAGTATGCTCTCGGAAGTAAAAAGAAAGGAGAAGAGGTATACTGTGGCTGATTTTAAAATGAGGAAAACCTCATGGCATGGTAGGCCTATCAAAATTAAAGATAGCGCAATCCAAAAGCCTTTTTATGTATTATGCCCCAACTCTGAAAAAGTGGGCCTGGAAAAAATTAGTTAAAAAACATTGTTTGCATTGTACATGTTACTTAAATATTTTTTATGTAGGCTAAAGTAAGCCTTAAAGGCAAAATAGGCGATGCTGGAGAAATATTGTTGATGTGGCGAATAAAACCCCTAATTTGCATTAGCTCCAAGTTGCAGTGCAATCTTATCAGCCTATATTCTCACAAATGGTGAGAATTTGTGAATATGTAGGACTGAGTGCTGCATTTAGAAGGTATAATCAAGACAATACAAATTCTTGACTAACGGTACAGTGAAACATTTTTAAAAAGAGCCTACTCAGTCAGTCAAAATAAGGGATTGAAGTTGTGTTGTCCCTCCTTTGCCTTAGTGGACCATCTGAATAACTTCCTGTAATGAATAGCCTATAGTAGCATAATACACTATCATTATTTCTTATATTAATTTTGACCTTAGCGTAGTGTTGGAGGAAAGTACTTATTTTCATGACATGGCTGGTGTCATCTTTAGCTGGCTTGCTGAAATGGTTACATATGAGAAGTTAGTCAGGGTATGGGCAAACATCTTATTGAAATCCTCCCCAGTTCTGTTAGTCAAGTGGAATGGAAACCATGTCTACATCTCCTTTCCACAGCGTTTCAGCAGTGTCTCACACATCATCGAGAACCACAAAAAGAATCCATTGGTGCTGATTGACAGCCAGAGCCAGTCCAGAGATGCCACCAAGCTGTTCTATGCTGTAAAACCATAGAACCCGGAGAGCTCAGACTGTCATGGGATGACCAGCACACATGCTATTACATTTGTGGTGATGTTGATATTCCTAACCATATTTATTCACCCAGTTAAGGAAATTAACCAGATGTTGCTCACGACAACACAGTATGTAATGTACTCCATTGGAAGCAGCGGTGTTACTGACAAACTTGGAAACCACATTTAGGCAAAGTATGAGCTTACATATCAATATATGTGCATGTGTGTGTGATGTTTGTTTTTGATTTGTTTTTTTAAATAAAAAGTTTCTCATTGTGTGATTTTCCAATGACAAACTATATCCATTTATTATCTGAACAAGTAATGCTATCAAATGTTGATTTGTTGCATAACAAACTTACTAGGCACTTGGTGAAGATTACCTGGTAAATATTCAATAATTCAGGTCTCTGCCTATACATATAATGCATATTTTCTAAACGAAATAATTTATATATACACACACATATATACAGTACATTACTGAATTTGAAATCTATATTATGCATGATGTATGTACATGTGTCCACTGGTCCTATACAAAACATACATTAAAATGTCCTTGTCTTGGATACACAGGAAATATGGCATTACATTAGGACAAAAGATGAGATTGTCATAGTCTTAGGCCTGATAAGGTGAGGTAATGGGAGGCATTACTCCAATAATTATAGTGCAATTAAAACTATTTAAGCATTTCAAGAGAAGAAAAAAGGAATTTCACGAAGCTCAAATAATCATGCTTAAAGAATACATAAAAACAGTATTGCTAGGATATCACGAACCTCAGGAGTACTCTTTGGACTGTAAAGTTGACTGAAGGAAAGACAACAAAATGTCTCAGACATATAATACTATTGAACATAATATTATGGAGATTATAAACATTTCTCAAATACACTTTCATTGGCCAATTAATATTAACTAACATTGAAGCTATTGAAGCATTGAAGATATAAAGCATCAATAAATCTAAATTAAACATCTTATGTTGTCATTAGACAATTCTGTTTTTTCTGAGTAACTTTCTGAGCCTGGTGCCCTATTTGAAAAAAATATATATATACTAGCTACCAAATTGTTCAGCCTACCCGTACATAAACTTTCATAAAACTCAGATGGTTTGGCAAATATGTACAGTGTTTCATGAGTTTTTTTTAAACAGTGTAATTAAATCTAGTTAAATAACAGAGCTATTGCTTCAACAGAATAAAAACATGAAAAACAAAGACGTCTAACTACATTACTTCATCAATCATAATCTAATAAAATAACTGTCTGCTTCAAGATATTTGAAGATGAACGACCACAAATGTTGAAATTACCCTGAGTATCTGAAAACTAGGAATCTCATCCCTCATATCATTATTCTTAATTAAGACATTCAAAATTGAAGATTGTTAATGTTCTGCCATGTTAAATCGCCTTGTGCTTCCTAATCCAGTGTAAGGCATGTTCAAGATTCTTCAGTTTGGCCCTTTTGACTCCAATAGATGTCGTTGCTGGTGTGCATCCCACATGTCCTGGTTAAAAAAAGCCCTTCCACAAAACCAGCAGCGGAATCTCACCATCGAATTGCTGCTATTGCATACCGTACGGACAACCTGGTACTTTTTCCTACTAGTTCTTTTAAGTTTCAGTTTCAAGAGGAACCTCTCTTTTACTAAGTTTTTCACACACATGCATCCAGGAGATGAAGTTGGGGCATGTCTCGGATCATTTCCCCCATGGATCTCACTGTCCATGGCCAATAAGGATTTCAGTGTTTTATGTGACAGTACAACCTTCTGAATCTCTCCTTTGTACCTGTGGATAACCCTCATAATGCTAGTCACCTCTGGGATGTCCACATCCGGATGGTTTAGCACCACCACAGGCTGCTCGTTAAACGGACGCCTTATCAGTTGAGTCGTACTGAATGCTACTAGCTTTAGCGTTCTTTCCATGTGTCTTGGGACTGGCTGCAAGTGCTGACCAGTGCTTTGAGAGAGCTCCTCTCTAATGGCTTGGCTAGAGGACATGCTGGCTATGCTGGGAGGTTCCAGAAAACGGTCTGTAGGCATTGGCGTCTCATCCATGCCTTCAGCATACAAGTCGTACTTACCAGAAGAAACCGTGATATCCGGATTGTCACTTGGCATCTTATCTGTAACACAGGAAACACATTTTTATTGCATAATTACATTGTTATTATCAATTACATATTATTTACACAGATAATATGCTTATTCCAAGTAATGTAAAATAGTATCATGAAATTAAAACTGTACCTTTTGGTGTATTTGATAATTTGAGGGAAATGGGAGACTTGGCTTCAGTTTCCCTATGAGTCATTGCATCTTCAATAAGTGAACAGCTTTCTATTCCCTTAGACCCATTGCATGCCACACTATTGTCATTTTCTCTTGATGCTCCAAAGCAGTCAGATTTTTGGAGAATACAGTGTTTAGGGCAACTGTTTGTTGAAAGTGTTAATTGACATAACTGGCTTGCATTGTCATCTGAACTGCTGCTGTCATCTTTAACAGCCAGCACTGATTCACCATGGATACTTGAATTTTGTGAGTGTCTTATGAAAGCTGGAAGAGATGAATCTTTCACCTTTGTAAACCCTAAAGGCTTTGGTGTGCATTCTGGGGCAATCAAATTCAGGTCCGGAGGTCCGGTTTCTGGACGTACGGTTGGCAAGTTTGCATCCACTGACTGTGATGTGGATTTGAGGTCTTCAAAAGAGTTTCGCTTGTCAGCTTTGATATATTTCTTCTGGCTACTTTCGGTTGACAGTGCTCTCTGTAGAAACCACTGAGTGTCCTTCAAGGTTGTTTGGGGTTGTATTAATCTGTCTTCCGGCAAACCAAACCCAAACCGAGTTAAAGGGCTTTGTGACATCCACTGCTTATTCTTAACTGGGTCTTTCTTTAGAACTAGCTTCAGGCCAAATGCTGGCAATCCTTTAACAAATGCCTTAGGTTTGGTCTTTCTTTTCCGCCTCCCTTTTCTGTTCTTGTTGTAAGGTAATGATTTTTGTTCATTCCTCTCATTTCTGATCTTTATCTTTTTGGAAGAATCAACTGCATCCTCTGAGGGATTAACATTTACTGTCTTATATATTTGAGTATTTTCTTCAAAACCCAATTGCTGATTTTCACTGTTACCTCGGATTTGACTGCACGTTGCAGACTCATTGGAGGAAGAGACAGAGGCATCATTATTCAGAGTTATTTCACTTTGTGGATAGCAGAGTTCATTTAATTTAGACGGTGGTCTGTTTGAGTCAGCTGCAATATGGGTTTCAAAATCTGCACTTTCAGGGACAACAGTTTCTACGTTTTTTGGTGGTGGCATCATTTTTAACCTTTTGGCAAGATTAGCACTCTGCTGAGATACAGTGATCTTGTTCTTGACAGTAAGGACAGCAATATTATTGTTGCTGCTAGACATGATACTGTTCTCTAACTCTGGAAGCAGATTCATATCTTGGGGGACATTG
Organism: Amblyopsis rosae; assembly: GCA_025399935.1. Taxonomy (NCBI): domain Eukaryota; kingdom Metazoa; phylum Chordata; class Actinopteri; order Percopsiformes; family Amblyopsidae; genus Amblyopsis; species Amblyopsis rosae. The sequence continues at coordinate 3,106 of JAODTR010036209.1, read as the reverse complement.
GACAGTACACTCTGAAGAGCCTTGGTCCATTTCTCATCACCCGATTCCCCAGACGTAGACCTTACTAAAAACTGTTGAGTCTCCTCAAGCGTTCTTTCTGCATCAGATAGGCTACAGTACTTATCCAGGAATTCTTTTCCAGGCAAAGAAAGACAGTCATGGGGCAGCCAGGGCATTTTCTTAACCGTGTTTCGTGTCAGTCTATGAGTATTTTTTGGTAGTAAATCATTTGGTGTCTCTCTTATGGATTCTACCTTATTCATAGTCTGGAAGCCATTCTGATTACCATGGACAGTGTTCATATGTTTTATGATCTGTAGTTTCTGAGGTGCTTCATAGCCACAGTACTGACAGCCCAACATATGGGTTGTTTTAGCCACAAGTTGCTCCTTAAAGGCTTTTGAGTGATCTGAAATATCAAACTCACTACCTTTTTTGAGACTGAGGTTATGTAGATACATGTGCTCTATAAACACTCCTACATCACATGTGGAGAAATTCTTGCACAGTTCGCATGAGTATTTGCCGTTTTGACTGTGACGCATGGTCAGGTGTATATTGAATTCAGAGGGAGTTCGCTGGACATTGTCATTACAAATGTTGCAGGTAGAAAATGTGTCCTTATGGCTTAATAGATGCACCTGAAGATACGAAAGTTCATGTGTACTAAAATTACATGTGTGACAGGGAAAAACCAGCAGAGTTCCTTTGTGAATTTCCTGAAAATGTCTTGTTAGGTCTTTAGGAAGAAATTCCAAATTGTCCTTGCATTGAAAGCATCTGAACCTGAGATTATCTTCACTGTCATTAATGTCATGTTGATTGTGTTGCGCTTTGTGGGGGGGCTTCCTCAAAGCAGAGCAGTTTGTGTTTAGCACCGGCTCCGCTGCTATCTCCTTTGGTCCATGCTTATCTTGTCCTTGCATAGTTAAAGGCTGAACAGTAGTCCTCCTGAGGCGGAGAATTTTGTTCCACTCTTTGCTGTTCTTACTGACAACCTGTTTGTCTCCTGTAGAGATAGCTGCACAAAATTCTACTGAGTCCATTTCCATTTAGATATCTGTGAAAGCGTGGAGAAATCATTATGGTTAAATACAGAACAACAGTAACTGACAAATCAACATTATTGCAACCAATTTGATTATTTGTTAATGTGATTAGGAGATAATTGATGTCGACTAATACATATGCAACGAACTGTAATGCATAATTGTACTGCATTACTTGGACTCAGCCTAGTACCTTAGCGTGCAAGTTTAAAGTAACAGTACATTATTACAGCATAAATTGGTACATTCGCAGACATAGCAAGTTAAATTAATTTACAAACTAAATGTTTTTTGTATGGATAAATTGACTGACCACAGATCTTCAAAGATAATAATTAATGCAAAGGCCAAAACTGAATAACATCTGTGTGGTACTCCTATAAATGCTGTGGACAGATTATTGCAATTTTAATTTTAATAGTGTATAGATTTTCAAGCCCCTAGTACCAATACACTGAAGAAAAAAAATTAAGCTTAAAAAAAATATATATACTGAACAAGACGGGTAAAAAACACAAAATGGATAGAACTATACATGATTCATTAAAAAGGTTGAATTTTTATATTTAAATATAAAATAAATCAGTAAATCACATAAACCCTGGTCCTGGTCCTGCATGTTGAAGATGTCTCCCTGCTCCGACACACCTGATTCACATGAATGGGTCGTTATCAGGCTAGGAGACATCTAAAACATGCAGGGGTCGGGTCCACCAGGACCAGGGTTGAAGGCCTTCACCCATAGCTTTTCTTAAGAACAGGTTTGAAGACCGCTCTTTGCAGTACCTGACTCGCCTGTAACATTCCCATATCCATAATAATGGGATAAATGTATGGCTAATATATTTTTAACTGATGAGTTCTAAAACTCATCCCCTGTACAGTTGTGACTAATGGGGAGACTAGCTATTGAGACAAAACCTTTTTTTATTTGTATTTATCTGGCTGTAAACATGTTTATTTTTGCTGTAAAGTCTGACATTTTTACATGAGAGTCTATAAGAGATTGACTCCCTTTTGCAGTCAGCCTCATGTGGCCATTCGAGGAAATGCAGAATTTGGCACTTAGCACCTTATGCCGCAATTAATCAGCTGTATTGTGACATAGAGAGCCTAAATCACTTTGGCATTATGGGACCTTAAATAAATAAAAAATATGTTGGTAGTCAACGGCAAGAATCAAATAATTTTTTCATCCCGTTTGAATTGTGACACGAAGTACACATATGATGTTTGTCTATTTAAAAGATAATTGTTCAAGTCAAGAATGTTGCAGTTTGTTGTAAAACTATAAAGTAATATTTAGTTTTGTGTGGTACCTAGGGTTGGGTATCGTTTGAATTTAATCGATTCCGGTTCCGATTCCGATTCTGCTTATCGATTCCGGTTCTTTTCGATTACATTATTTTTGGGAGAAGAAATACAACATATTTCAAGATGGAAAATGTCCTGACTTTTCATTTATGCTATAATCAGTCAAATTAAGGTCAATGACACTGACAGGATTCAGTGAGGCTTCTTTTTCCATTAATTTATAAAAAATAAGATAAATAAGAATAGCCTTTTTAAATGTGGATGTGTTAATGCAATTAATTATTATAATTACATACTGTACGTTTACATCATAGAATATATAAGAACAGTTTACAAAGGTGAGTAAATGAACAAATAATAGTTTACCAGATGGTTTAAATTCAATAACACTATTAACTAACATTTAGGCCTAGGTGCACCAAAACTGACCTTGAATGTCAATATGCTACTTTACAGTATTAATCTTGTTTAATGTCTGCATTCTAATTTAATCCAACCTGTAGAATTCTCTTATTCATTTTGTGGGTTTCTTTCATCTGATAATTCAGTTCATGATCATGAAATGACCTGGACAATGTTACATGCACTGTCAACCTTTTGAGTGTAACTAGGCATATAGGCCTCGTACTTAAGAGAGCAAAAATACGATCTATTTTTAGATCAGATGCGGCGCGCATTGGTACCGTAACAAGCCCAGTGTAATTCAAAGTAAAAAATAAAACAAATAAAACGTAAGCTCATAA
>JAODTR010036198.1:0-20701 GCA_025399935.1 Amblyopsis rosae | reverse complement strand
GGGGTCCCCTGCTGGAGCTGCTGCCCCCGCGACCCGACTCTGGATAAGCGGATGAAGATGGATGGATGGATGGACATATGGGCTGACTGAATAAATGTGTTTCTGAATACAATACTATTAAATAGTTTTGACATTTTCTGGAGGCAGAAGTATTTTAGCCAATATTATTATAATTGATAAGATATATGATTAAGCTTTATTAAATGTAATATAGGTTTTTTCCAGCGTAACTGCCCCAGTTGGTAAATATTGGTATGCAGGGTGAAATGGAATGCATAAACATATATGAAAACGATATTTAGTTAGTATCTTCTGTTGTGTTGTCCCAAAACTGTAACTGTATATTTGGAGGGATTATACCCAGCATCAAATATGACCCAGCATCATGACATAGCATTGAAAATTACTTTCAGATAGTATGTCACAAAATAAGACAACCACTTCAAACTCAGAGACAGAATACATCCTTGTCACATACTTTATAAACCTGTTTCATCTCTCCCACTTGGAACTGTCAGGACAGTGGCTTTTTTTAGAATTAAGTTTAGTCTTCGGGACTGTGATAAAAAATGACAGCATGACCAAAGCTCTAGTTGCACTCCAGCGGGCATGTTAATTCAGGTCACCAACTGGAACCCCATTAAATCCGGAACACTAAAAAATCATACGATTAGCTGTGGTATTTAATCATGTACTTAGATATGAAACAATAGCAAAATTATTCCAAAACCTTACATAAAGGTTTTTTTTTTTTTTTTACTTTTACCTATTTTGGCCTGGCCCTTGACATCTACAGGGGCCGCCCATCTCCACTCTTGGATCCATTGGACTAATATTTGTAAGTCTGCTCTTTGTACAGTACAAAACTCTTACAGAATCACCCCTTAACCCATTAGGTTATTAGCATTAGTAATTACTAAATAGTAATTAGTAATATTATAGTATAAATACCGTTGTAGTAGTAGTAATAAGTTAATGTATAATGATAATGTCTTGCCATTAAAAGTAAAAATGTTAAATGTTGTATCAAAGTTTCAATGTCATATAAACACAACGATTATGTCCTCCCACTCTCAGTCTTGAGAAATTTCTTTGAAGGCTAATTTCTTACTTTCTCTAATTTGTCCCACAGTAGCTGTCACTCTGTATAGATTTCTTGTGAGCTCAAAACCTTTGCACTTTTCTGTTGGCACCAATGGCTGTTTCAGTGGACTCTTGCTATGTTTATTAATTAATGAGTAACAGGATACTGTCAAATCCAAGTATTTTTCAAGGGCAGAATCATTTAACTTCATTCTCTACCTGTCACCTTAATCTGTCACAAACCAGTGATGGCTAAGAGTGCAATAAAACAGAGAACAACGCGACCCCTTGCGTTCATATTTGTATTATTGTAACCATAGAGACCGTATTCATTTTCAATTACCTAGAGGTGTTCTAGTCGGCAGCCATCCATACTTTGAGTGCTCTGCAGGTACAGTACACACCAGACTTCAATTCATCCATTGAATCTGTTGTATTGTGGAGGTATAATGTATAATGTATGGGGAATGGTTGTTGGTAGTTTTACAATGTAACATGTTTTTATTGAGTGTGTTTTTTTGCTATTACATAATCATTGTTTGTTTGTGGCAGTATTCTTTCTTGTTCATCTACACCTGTACTCATCCAACTTAATTCGTTACATATGTTATGTCATCCATTGATTTTTCTATATTACTTTTTGAAGGTTAAGTGGTTTTGTAAGCCCTGAGACATTAATTGACTCCACTGTAAATACTCAAGATCTCACCTCTAGTTCTCACCGAAAGAAAAGGACCAGAATTTCCACCTTGACTTGATGTAATTTCTGTCACATTAGGAAGTCTAAGTACACTTACACAATAGCTATATTCACATAGAGAATGCAAACACAAAGGACACATTTCCAATTGCTGAGTCCCCAGCTGAGCACCGCTACGTTGGAGGTTACCCCGGTAGACGAGAGGGTTGCATTCCTGAACCTATGGGTTGTGGGGGGAAAAACTCTTACTGTTGTCTTTGCATATGCACCGAACAGTAGTTCGGAGTATTCAACCTTCTTGGAGACCCTGAATGGAGTCCTGTATGGGGCTCAAGTAGGGGACTCCATAGTTCTACTGGGAGACTTCAACATGCACGTTGGCAATGACTGAGATATCTGGAGAGGAGTGATTGGGATCTGAACCCGAGTGTTCATTTGTTGTTAGAATTCTGTGCTAGCCATGGATTATCTATAAACCCAAATGGGTAGTGCGGTTGAACAGAGAATGTTTGGAAGTTGCCATGGTCTGAGAGTTCTTTAACTCACACCTCCGGCAGAGCTTCTCTGGCATACTTGTGGAGGTTGGGGACATTGAACCTGAGTGGGCAATGTTTAAAGCTTTCATTGCTGAAGCTGCGGCACAAAGCTGTGGTCTCAACGTCTTAGCTGCCTCAAGGGGCGGTAACCCTCAAACACCGTGGTGGGCACCGGTGGTCAGGGAAGCCGTCTGACTGAAGAAAGAGGCCTTTTGGGATATGTTGTCCCAGAAGACTCCGGAGGCGGTTGCAAGGCACCGACGGGCCAGAAGGGCTGCAGCATCTGCCGTGATAGAAGCAAAGCAGCGGGTGGGGAAAAGCCATGGAGAAAGACTTTCGGACGGCAACAAAGTGTTTCTAGAAAACTGTCTGCCACCTCAGGAGGGGGAATGGGGGAACCATCCAAGATGTGTACAGTAAGGATGGGACGCTGTTCATGTCTACTGAGGATATAATTGGGCAATGGAAGGAACACTTTACGGAACTCCTGAATCCGACTAACATGCTCTCTATGGTAGAGACAGAGCTGGAGGCTGATTTTCTTTTCTTGAGGGAGGTCACTGAGGTAGTCAAACAACTAAACAGTGGTAAAGCACCAGGGATTGATGAGATCCATCCAGAAATGCTAAACGCTTTGGATGTGGAGGGGATGCCTTGGATGACAGGCTTCTTCAGGGGTATCACACTACTCAGCCTCTCTGGTAAAGTCTACTTCAAGATGCTGGATTGGAGGGTTTGAACGATAGTCAAACCTCAGATTGAAGAGGAATAATGTAGATACCATCCTGGTCGTGGAACAACAGACTAGCTCTTTACTCTTGCAAGGGTCCTGGAGGGAGCCTGGCAGTATGCCTATCCAGTCTACTGTACATGTGTTTTGTGGATCTGGAGAAGGTGTATGACCTGGTCTCCCGGGGATACTGTGGTTGCTTCAGGAGTATGGGGTGAGGGGGTTCATTTTTTAGGGCAATCCAATACCTGTATGTATAAAGTGAGAGCTATGTACAGATTCTCATACAGAGGGCTGCACTTTGTCATCAATCCTGTTTGTTATATTCATGGACAGGATATCGAGGGATAGTCCGGGGGTGGGGAGGGGTTGTGGTTCGGTGGGCTAGGGATCTCATCGCTGCTTTTTGCAGGATTAGCACCTTTAAATCTGAGGCCATGGTTCTCAGCAGGAAAACTTTGGAGTGCCTACTTCAGGTAAGGAATTACTCTTTACGTCAAGGTACTTTGGGTTATTGTTCACGAGTGAGGAGAGAGTGGGAGATTGGCTGGAGATTCGGAACAGCTGGGGCCATACATCATCCACTTTATGACACTTGTGACAAAAAGTTTGCTGAGCCGGAAGGAAAAGCTCTTTATCTACCAGTCAATTTTCGTTCCTACCCACAGATATGGTCATAAAGGTTGGGTCATGGCTGAAAGAATAAGATCGCTGATACAAGCGGCAGAAATGGGTTTTCTCAGGAGGGTGACTAGCTTCTCCAAGCCAAATCATCCATTAGGATCTCGGCGTAAAGCTGCTTCTCCTGCCAGTTGAGGTGGTTCGGGCATCTGGTAAGGATACCCCTGGGTGCCTGCCTAGGAAGGTGTTCCAAGCACGTCCAGCTGGGCGGAGGCCTTGGGGAAGACCCATCACTAAGTTGAGAGCTGATATCTCCACAATAGCCTGAGAATACCTTGGGATCCCCCAGTCAGAGCTGGTTAATGTTGCTCGGGAAAGGGAAGATTGGGGTACTCTGCTTGATCTGCTGCCGCTGTGACCTGACCACAAATAAGCGATTGACGATGAATGGATGCACCATATTGATGATTATAATTACTTTTGTGTTGTTGGTTTCAAAGACAACGTCGTATTGCTGAAGGCATTTCTACAAAGAAATGGCTGAATGGTTTCTGCAGTATTCTAAGAACACTTGCTGAGTCAGCAAGATATGACCCTTCCAGAGACATCACTCTCCAGTGGTGCCAAAAGGACCAAATATTCCCTCTGGGTCTAAAGTGTCATCACAAATGAGAGCAACAAGCTTTCATGAATGTGTGCTTTCCTTCATTTTCTCCTTCAAATAGACAGCTCCTGTATATATTTATCCTGAATATGGTGGTATGGCACCTTCATTTACATCCCTTTTTTTCCAAACCATTGTTATGCCTGCCCAGTTCAGCCTTACTGAGTATTTGCTGTCGGTGTGAGGGTGGATCCAGACTTTCCACACATTGTGTATTCATATATGTTGGAGTACTTGATTATGTCTACTTTGATGAGGTCAACTTTGGTCTTCTCAGCTGCTAAGTCAGTTAGACAGTTATTTCAAACAATAATTTAGAAGGTGCTGTTTTCAACAAACAACCTTTGAGACTATCAAACTGCTCTATAAAACACAGCATTCCTTTATAGTTTATATGCCATATTATCAAGAAATATTTAGAACTTTCAGCCTTCAGCCAAACTACTTTTTTGCGAATGCAAATGCTGCCATTTACAAAAATTGTATTGAAGGAAAAATGAATCAAATCAGCAAATACTTCCACCTCTCATATACCTTACCCTTAATGAATGAATGAATTGTTAATTAATTAACAAATTTATGCTACTATATCGCCAAGATAATTCTTTACTGTAACAAAGCACATATCTGCTCCATGAAAACAGTAAGATGCTAAAGACATTGGGACATTATGTAACTATTGTAATAACATACAGTAGTGCTTGTCTACTGACTGTTAACAGAAGACACCTTTGCTGATGACTTCATTTGATCTCCTATGTACAAATGTGCTTACTGTAAGTTGGTTTGTATAAAAGTGAAATGTAAATAGAAGATACTGTATAGTGGCTATAGCCCAACCCAATGCCGCTCATGTAGTCCATATAATCACAAGGAGGATGATTAATTTAAACACATTTTACACATCAAAGCAGAAAGTGATGATAAATAGCTGGTTTTGTGTGTGACTAAGTTGCCCTTCCATGGTGTGAATGTAATTACACAGTGGTGATTTAGCGATACAAAACGACAATACATTTCATCAACCTCTTGTTCTTTCTTATCCAGGCTTTTCAGAAGTCAACCTGTGATATATTCACCTGCTCTTGAAAGTTTTACGTATTTACGTCTAACTTTTTCAAATGTAGTGCTTTTTAGGACAAAGGCTAAATTGATAATACATGAGCTTGGAGATACATTCCTGGTTGTTTCTTGCAGACGGGTTGACAGATACTGTATATCCATAATGTATGAAGAGAAACAGTAGTTATTGACATTTATTATAAACTGTGACATCAGTCAATAAAGGCTACCTTTAGAGTATAATTTTCTCAGTTCCTGGGATTTGAAGATCTGTTAATATCACAAGAGCTAGGAGGAAAGCCACATATTGCTGTTTCCATTATAAAACAAATAGTACAAGACAGAGTATGCTGTGATTGTGATCATGAATATGCCATTTCAAGGGGCATGTAAGTTACTGTTGTTCACATTGTAATATGGCAGCACCCTCAAATGCCAGGCAAGGAGGGAGGCTATTTATAGGCACATCATTAAAAGGCTAATTTGCCTATATTGAATAGCACATAACTGACCTGTCCCAGCCTTGTGGCTCATTAGTCCCTTGTTAGCAACAAGTGCTAACATTGTGGTATTTACTATATTGCAATAATTCGGTGGGCATACTAGAATGTGAGCAACACATCTCCACGCATGGTGTTTTGACCTTTATTGGTCAAATCAATAAAATAAATAGGAGTGGAAGTTGCAAGGGGATAGAGGGATGTGGGTTCTGGCTGCTTGAGGGGACCGATCAATCCTCACAGGAGAGCACAGCTCCTGCAGGGGTCTTGTTAATATTGAAATCTTGTTGAGATGTGTAAAACTGTCGTTTTAATTTATTTCTTCATCATTGCGGTTCATGAAATAGTTTTTAGAGCACAGTTTAAGTACTGGATGCAGTGTGCATCCAGACGGCTTGTGAAAGGTGATCTGTGAGCTGCTCCGTTGAGTCTCTGTCATGTTTAATTCCATTCCACTTTATTGAAGGATCAAAAAAAACAATTTCATTATTTTGCGGTTGCACGTCGGTGATGTCAGAAGAGATGGGCTGTCAGTGTGGCTTGGCGGTACATGCAGACAAGTGTGATTAGCGCCCCCACACAGCAACAACACTTCCATTAGAACTACGTGAACTTCATTTAATTTCCTATCTTCCATCTAATCCCAGTGTGGGGCCCAAAAGCAATACAGCAGATAATAGTTAATGGACACACACAACTAACAATACTTTGACATTTATCCTTATGCTAGCAACTGTTACTGTAAATAACCAAAACCCCCTGCTTGGGTCCAAATGGCAACATTGATTTCAGAAGAAAAACTATACAGACAAAAAATATACTATACATACAAACTATATATATATATATATATATATATATATATATGTATACCCATGCTCCCTTCAATCTGCTGTGTGAATTTATTTTATTTCTGTATATTTGACAGAAATCTGATAACACTATTATATTCCATCAGCCTCTCCAGCTGCAAAAGATCTGTTTAAAAGATTAGACAGATCCGGGGGCAGAGAGCCACCTTGTCTTCCAAGATTTAGACTGATCGAGGGGGCAGTAAGCCACCTCGTCCTCCAAGATTTATGAGACTATCAACAGGCTGGCCTTTGCCTTTTTGCTCCTTAAGCTCCCGTTGTGCACCAAACAAAAGAGTGGCTTTAGTGGAGCTAGAGGAACATCTGTGATCTCCTGTTGATCTGCAGCCTCTGTCTTCAGGGTGTGGGGGCGATCTGAGGCTCACTGAGATTTCAGGCTGAATTATTGAAACACTTTTGGCTCTGATGTCACACTCTATAATCCGGGCTGTGCAGAAATTTTGCTATTGGAGCATGCTGGGTTATGAGAATGTGGATTGGGAGCTCAGGCAGTCAGGCCCTGGGGGAGATGATGGTGTAATGCTGTGCTATTTCACAAGGGTTCAAGAGGAGAAGGGGACCACATATTGTAATAACTACACTGTGGAATTATAATATATATCACACACACACACAACACACACACTTTTCTATGAATATGTTATCACTAACAAGAAGAAACTAAAAAAATATATATTCAGGGTATAGCAGAACACAATAGACTATTTACATAAGCACTGCTGTATAGCTAATACAATGATGTATGCGTGTGCTTACTATAATTGAAATGTGCTGATTAGCAGGCGTTGACAATGAATCAATACTACAGTCAGTGGCTGCTAAGCACACCTAAACGAAACACACAAGGAATTAATATTACAGTGTTAGCTACTGATGTGTTCAACATGCTGCAAAATGGGTCCATAGGGGGCGCTGCTGTCAATATTTACACCCTGGTACTCACGCTGCATAGTAAATATAAAAACACTGTTTGGCACACTCACTAGCGAGACATTGTTTTTATGTGATGTCATATGTAAAAAAACTAAACAAACATATTTCCTAAACAAGAATATGTCTGCCTGATTCTATGCGTAGGTAAACATCAGTATACCTCCCAACCAGGTGTTAAACTCAGACACAACACTATTTGTGTAGCATAGCCTATTAGATTACAGTTGCTTAGTGGAGATTTTCTTTTTCTTTTTTAGAAGGACTATCAGAGTATATATAGCACGCATATTAAAATCGAACTAAATTGGAGTGCAACCCTAAATCTAAACATGAACGTAAGGTAGGCTACTGTTTTACCAGAGCACTGCTGTAGGTAGGGAGGTACTGTATCTTTTCTGTGTGGTACTGCCACCTGCTGGACAACCCATGACTACACAGTACTTCATTACCATACCGAGCTCTGCTACTGGAATTGGAACTAGGGTGAACCAGGCTCGTGAACCAGGCTCACATCACTGTTCTGTCTTGTCTTGTCAGCTTCCAGTTTCGATAATCCACATATCAATAAGTTAGTCTGTCATACAAATTCGTATTTAGAGACACTCTGTCTCCTAAACAGCAATGGGACTAAACACTATGCTCTATGAGTGACTTACAATGCTGTACCCATTAAGCACATCTGTGTACTCATGATTTTACTTATTCATGATTTTACTTATAAGTGTACAATAACATCTAAAACTCCACACAAATACTTATTTTCTATATACAGTAATCATATCAGTCTTTGGTACTATGTCTGCCTTCAGAGAGAATACCAAGTTCAGTAATACCTATGTCATGAGGAGTTTGTCTGGGCATCAGCCTTGCATCAGTCTTGATGAGGTGAGGAACATTGAGCTACATGAAGCCGTAGCTTAATCAGATACTTATGTGCGTAGCAATTCCAGGTGGCTAAAGCTCAGTGGCCAGGTAAAAAAAAATGTGCCTTTTGACTTTCATTCCGGATTCACAATGCACAACCCCTTAGCACCCCCCACCCCAAACCCCCATTTTCCCCCAACCCCAAACACCCATAATTCACCAGCTTGCGTCAATTTCTGCCAAATTTCTGCGGAAAACCAAAGATATGGCAGAACAAAGGAAGCCCTGTGTCTGCTGGAGATGTGGTCGCCTGTGGTAACACTATGATGTAGTGGCGTCGGGATTACAGGAGGTTCGGAATATGTGGGGTGACAGTTCACACAAAATGGCCATTGTGAGGAACACCTGAACTAGTATCACCAGTGAAAATTGAGCAGAAGGGATGATTTATTTCTCACTATGGTTCCCTTGGCATAGGATAGTTCAGCTCGCTATAAGATATTGCCAACACGTGGGTCAGGAATATGCTAGTTACAGTGTTTCTTTGTGTAAGAAACCATCCCAAAATCAACATGGCACTTTGAACCGCAGTATGCATTTCAACAAAGCTGTCCAAAATCCGAACATTTTGTAACAGAGCCTAGTTTGACAAAATATATTTTCTTTTGTTTCTGCAAAAAAATAAAGCATATCCTTTGATTTGAAAGACTTCAACAAACATGCATGTCAAAATCACTTCATCTTATACACTCCCTTAATGTTATTTTTGATAACTAACACTGAATGATATCATTTTGTGTGACATTCTGTCATTTATGTGTTATTCTATATTTGCCTCAGATTTACGAAAGCTTGGAGTCGTATGCAATCAGAGGAATTGTGGCTGTTAACTCGTCCCTCTACGTCAGTTCTTATCATGTGTCCTCGGCTGTGGCATGCATAGATTTAAACAATACCCCACAGTTCTTAAATCACAGGAAAGTCCTTCTTTTTCAAGTCCATATCTCCTTTTGAAAGCGTCTGAAATCCCCGAGGCTAACAGCTGCTGCCTTACTTTAACAAATTTAGCAGGTAGGAACTCTGTGAAAAGTGAACAGTCTATCCCACCCCTCCATTTCCAGATGGGACACATTACGTGCGTTAAGTAAGTTAAGGGTAAGGGATAATTTCTGGCCTTCTCCTTCCAAGTCTGATCTCTGTCCATTTAGACATCCAGCTGCTGCCAGAACTTCACTTGCAAGCGTGTTTTTAAATAATATTATTTTGTGAATGGATTGACAGATACAGTGACGTGTGTGTGTGTGTGTGTGCGTGCGTGTGTATGTGTGTTGCTTGTGAGCTTCAATTAGAGGGGCATTCATTCAGGAGCAAAGCCCCCCCTTGAGCTCCCAGACCCTTGGCCGTCCACATGAAAGGGATCTGCTGAACAGCTCAGTGCCCAAGCCAAACATACAGTAAGCCCCCCCCCCCCCTTCCCTGAAAACGGTCCTGGCAGAGGAGCTGCTGAGCTGCCGGCCCAGTGTTTATATGGACAAGTGGACCCTGGAGCCCTGTCGGCTAATTCACACACACACACACACGCACACACACACACACACACACAGGACTCAAGTCTGGCCCTCTGGAGAAAGCCATCAATAAACTGTATGTCAGGAATGGATGACATGTGTTGACTTGAACACAGCATGTTATAATGTGAGCCTGCGTTTGCAGCAACAAACGCAGCAGCGGAATGACATTTGATGTGAGGAGGAATGCGACAAGGAGCAACAGAAATAGGAAGGATGGAAAAGTTACAGGCAGCTGCTTATGAGGAAGGCAGTATAGCATCACCGCAGAGTGAAAGTGTGTGTTTGCGTTGCACAATGGCATGCCTGAGTGTTTCAGTGTGTCACTAACAAGCGCTTACTTGTGTGTGGCTCCGCAGCGTATTGTAGTTATTAAAGTCAGTAAGAAAGGAGTCTTTGTCGCAGCCATCATCTAAACCCAGTCACACTGGCCATCTTGCTGCCAGAGCAAGTCTTTTCTTTCTCACCACCGCATTCCTAGGCTGTTTGGTAAGCCAAGAGGGGTCATCTTCCTTCTATATCTCCTCCACCTCATCTTTCTTCAGTCTGGAATCTGGAACCTCACACGCACGCAAGCATGTACGCGCACACGCACGCTAAATAAAGACCATTCTTGGCATGTACTGTAGCTCCAAATGTTATACACCATACACCCGACTAAAGGGAAACTCAGAGGAGGCAGAACGCCAGAAGATGCCAGCGGTCTGTGGACACAAGGGAATATAAAGAACAAGCGACACCGCGTCTCTCCGGCCATACTATATCTCTTTCTCCTTATGCTATGCTCTTGTCCATATACATATTCCTTCAAGCCTCCCTCTCTCTGGCCTTATTTCAGAAGGGGGAGAGAGAGAGAGAGAGTTAATAATGCAGTCAATGTAAAATATGTCTTCCAGATGAGATGTCTGTTGGGCGGCCAAGGTCAAACGTTGTGCTGCTTGCTGTAATATGAACCGGCGGTAAGCGTGCATGTTGTAGCTGCCTGCTCTCTGCTCCCGCAGATTTAAGGTGCGCACTGTAGTGTTTTCAGATGTCCGTGCATGCTGTTCAATAAAGGTGCGCTCCTCGATGTACCCTACATCTCCCTCAGAGCCACACGTCTGTACAAGCTGCTTGGAACACATCCATGCATGAGCTTGGCTGCGGGGATTCAGATTCAGTAATGGCGTAAGCCTAAACACGCTATAGGGGAAGTGTAGTGAAGAATGCAAACTGCTCAGCACTCAGGGGTAAGTGGGCCAGACACTGGTTAAAAATACATCAAGCAAAGTGACTGTCCACGGCCATGCATGATCTCAACCGTCAGATGATCAGCTTAACGCCAGCTGATCTCAGTGCCCAGACTGCTCAGCCGAACGCGGCAAAGCATACTATTGGCCAAACTAGTCGGCGCTTATTTAAATGTCCTTAGCCTACACCCATTATTGGTGCTTCATCTGCGAGCATTTTTGCGACCCACCTCCACCTCACCTACTGTGTCTGACTTACTCAATGTCACGGTGTTGTCATTGATGCTTGCTCTGTTCTGTACCCTATGGGAAGGTCTCTTTGCTGCTCTCCCTGCCTTGGGCTTTCCATCTACGCACATGGAAGGGCAGGGAGCTCCCAGAACAGAGCCATACCTCCAAATATAAATAACATACTTACTTTGACTATTGTTATCTTGACTGAAATAATAATTCTAACACATGGTTTTAACCACAAGGTCAATAACAGGATTAATTCAAGGAGTGTACCTTTATCATGCTTTGAACTATATGTCAGATCCTCCAGCCCTGCCACAGTTTCTGATACTGTAGGCCAGGCTAGCATGCCGCTCCCCACAGAGCTTCTATGTCTCACAAACAAATCATCCATTCATGAGACGGTCAGGCTTTCCAAAAAAGCCCAACCATATGTTTATACATTCCTCCAGTGAAAGAGCTTATTTGTGGTCAAACTATTCTCGTTCCGTGTGTTTTGCTTTCTCTCTCTCTTCTCTCTCTTTCTCTCTCGTTCATCCCCTTGTTTGCGCTCTTAAAACATTTGACAGACTCTGCTCAGACTTCCTCTTGTTCATTCTCAGCCACATTATTTTAATATTTACAACCATTCATTGGTCCTGGCTGGTGAGAGGAGGCATCTTTGGATTCACATTTACTCTTTTCATGGTGTTGAAGTTATACATATTTGTTATAACTATAAATTCTGTGAATCCCTATTGCCCACTGGCCGTGCACCAAATTCCTCTCTGTGTTCTGCGCTCTGTGTTCTGCGCTCTGTGTTCTGGTACAAGGTGCGACGTACTCCTAACTGCAAACAGTGGGCGTGATTGTTCATTGGAAACTGGGACTGGGCCATGGCTGATGTGTATCAGTGTTTGTCTAATATGATGTTCAATGCCTTCATCTCATTTGCTCACTATACTACTATACCACTATACTATACTTAATAATAAAAATAAACCCATTAATTTTCTTTCTGTCATTTTGTATCTAATTCCATCATAATATGTTTGGCATTCATACATTATGACAATGTGGTATCTCGTAAAACATATTCAAATTGCAAATCGTAGATGAGTTATATTTAACTTTGTTTTGTGTTTATTTTTATACTTCACAGCTTTAGTTACAGCAATAGGGGAATGGCTCTGTGTTGGCACAACTTACAGTAAAGGTCACCAGATGCTGCCTGTTTGTGCCATGCGAATGTGGGTTTGCCAAATCAAGTTTTATTTGCAGACTTGTTCTCAGACAGTTAAGGGCCCCTATACACTGACATTATAGCTAACATGTTGTTTTTAAGTATTTTTGATTCAACCTACTGGAAATTGCGTTGTCACTGTCTGTTGCCGACCCTCTTCATAACCAGACATGATCAGTGGGTTACAGTAAAAAGTATTAAGATTAAATCCTGCCTCAGCATGCCAGTGTAGCTTAAGTAGTTTAAGTCTGACCTGAGCACTGTGGACAGGGTGTTGTAGAACAACTACTGTATAACTTCAACACGTCTGTTCTCGTTTTCCTCTTCTTACGGTTACCAACATAATTAGAAAGAACTTCACTCGAGGTCTTTCTTTTGGTGTGGTGAGTGTTTCCATTAGACTGCATCTCTGATTTAGTCGTTTCTGTTCATGCATTGCATTCATTTCTGCCAATTAACAAGTCACTTAAACATATCTTGTTCATCTAGCATAACCTGTCAAATGTAAGTTAAGCAAAACCAAAGCCCAGGAAATACCTTTCCTTCATGTAGTTCTATGGAAATATGAGTGTTGCAATGTGCTGTGTATTTAATTAACACCTGCCAGGATTTCAGAGTGTGTGCACTTGAAATTCAGGGGCTTCGGGGCTGATGATGTATACCTTATGTGTATCAGTGGGGCATTTGTGAAAAGCAAGACCAATCTTATTATGTTTTGATATATTAAGTTGAAGTGTACTGATAAACTGTTAGTGTTCTTCACGCTTGAAGGGGCTTGCTGGACTATTGCCCCATTTCAACCGCGACATCCCCAAACCCGTACCACGGTCCTAACCCCCTCCCCTAGACCCATACCTCGGTAATGACACCACCTCAACTCCTAAAAAGTTTCATCGGAGGCTGAGAGGCCCGAGCCAGATGACCCAAACTTCCCTGGATGAGAAAACTTTCAATCTAAATGTTATTCTTCTTGCTCCTTAAAGGATACATTGTGCGGGGATCCAGAAGGACATACCAGGCTGTGAAAGAGGCTCTTTCTTGTTTTCTGCCCGCTGGCCCCCTCCTAGTCTCTCCAAGGCAGCCAGTCTCCTTCTGACAACAGCTGCTTGCTGCCTCTAGGCTGGGGGCGAGCGGCGCTGCTCCAGACATCTGTAGGCCCTGAGCATGAGCTGCCTAGCGCGCTAGTTCCCTTTCACACACACACACACACACACACACACACACACACACACACACACACACACACACACATTAGAGCCCACAGTCTACTAGGGCACAAAGGACTACATTCATTCCCTTCGTACAGTCTATTCTGGTGAAGAGGTCATCTGAAGCTCCCAAGCTCCCTCTCTTGCACCTCCATTCCCTCATCCTACCTCTCTTGTCATTCACTTGGCCCCCGCCATCCCCTCTCCCCTCCCTCTGTATCAATCCCAGTGCCCCTTTCATTTGGGGAAACGTACTTGCATTCAGTGCCACGCAACTCATGCAATCTCTTTTTATATCCGTAAATTGTGCCTAACAAAGACAATGATATCCAGAACAATAATACAGTGTCAGGTATAATTGCCTTTGTTCGCTTTTCCAAACATTTAAAATGTGTGTTAGTTTGATAAGTGTGAGAAACATATGTGATGATCTGGATGTGCCTGTCTGCATTATAGCAAGCATTTCCTTGCAAGCATTCCTTAGCAAGGAAAACAGGCATTCCAACATTGAAGGCCCGCCGGCTGAGTTCACAAAGGGATACTGAGAGAGGTTGGAGCGAACAGAGATCCTTTGTACGGAATGAATGTGACCATGAGAACGTTGGGAATGGCATGGTTTGAGAAAGATCACAAAGTTGTCTTTGAAAAAGCCCCAATGGTAGGGGAAACCATCTACTTTCAGCATATGGGCTGGAGTTTTGCCATATGTCCATAACCTTGTCTTGGACACAGAGGCTGTCACACCAAACCACAACCACAAGGAATGGGAATAGTTTTCCCTGAAAAGAACCAGGGAAATTATTTTTTTGCTGCTGTGTACTTACTTGCTGAACTCATGTCTTTACATACATTGATTGATGATGTTTTACTCAAAATATTTTTTCATTTTGTTGTTCTTGAGGCGAACTCACTAAAACCTAACTCAAATAAGAACCAAGACCATTATTAAATACTCTGGGTAATCTAGATTCAACAGTGGGACCCAATGTCTGAGTTCAATACAAAGAACAGTTTGCTTCGTCATTCATCTAAAACACCAATCTTTACCTCGATAATATACTGTACAGCATCTGAATATGTCTAAATATAAAATCAATAACGCCAATGCTTTGGTCAATGGAGTTGTGACCTAATATGAATATCTTTACTATGATACTATTTCTCTTTCTTTCAGGCCCAACTGTATTTCATCATTAACATTGCGCCACATGGCTGGAAATCTGTATTATGGCAGAGTGGAAATTCTATGCTCAGGGCATAAGAGTTGGATATGGGCAGCTGTGAAACATTCCCTACTGCCCCTAAGGGTATTTTTGTACAATATGACAACTCCAACAAAACCCTTTCCAAGACCGGTGCTTGCTAAGTGAAACCACATTCTTAACATTATTCCATTTTCCTGGTTAAACATAACCTTCATTTGGATCAACTGTTTTGGCTGCTATTGGAAGAGGTGCTACACATCAAACATCAAATATATTTTTCTTCTCTGTGCTCTATGTAAACCATGTTAAAGCCCCACTCATTTCCATAGTTTAATGTTATGGTAATGTGAGCTGTACACACGTAAATTAATCTAAAGTGCCCATCCATCCACCCATAGACACACCCACATCCACACACAGGCACTGCAACGCACACATTGTCTGCTCATCTGCTTGCGATTAGTGACGACATGAGCAAAGCCAAATGGGAGATATGGATCTTATTCCTGAGCAGACAAAGCCTCATTCACTGGCAGAAAGCTCCGATGTGAGAAGACGATTTTTACAAGTTTGGTGGGGCAGCGGGGTGGTATAGTGTCATTTGTATTTCACTGTAATTTACTTTACTTTTATAGAACTGACTCAAAGCTTTGTAGCCTTGTAAAACAATGTGTTTTACTTTTGTAAGCCCCGCCTCTGGGACTTCAGTCTGGGAATATCAACATTCAAATGAAAAACGGTTGACAGGCAGTTTCTATACATAACCATCACCCAATCATGTCCATGTGGGAAAATCAGTTAGACCAATTGTCGACAAGCACCTGTGTTTGAAAATCACTTCTTACCATTAAACGTTACCAGTCAATGTAATATGCGATGATACAGGTACTGTGCTTTCTGCATTCTTCTTAAAATGTGTACTTTTTGGTAACAGATGTTTTCCCCTCTTTTTTTATACAGAATAATTCTTTACAACAGATGGTTGTCTGAAATAGCCGATATTCAGCTGTGATTGTGTTTGCACTATAAACAGCTGTGTGTTTTGGCGTTTAACCAGCATATTTTGATTCATACTTCATGTAAGGATGTATTGTTTAGCAGGCTAGTGGGCACATCCTTGCCTCAAGTCAAGAGTCAATGACCTGTACTCGTAACGCCTAACAGCCCTACAGGCGACGGCACACCCTAGGGAGGACAGACAGCCCTTTGAAAACAACAGTCACTAACATGCCAACTGATCACTGCATGACTCATTGCACAGGTGAAGAAAATGGGCGCGTCCCATTGCGGTTTTAGCACTCTGATAAGAGTCATATTCTAGTCTTTAAACAAGGGTTATCACCTCAGAACAATGGCTATAAAGCTTGCAACTGCATCACCACAGGTGTAAAGGCGTCCTATGTCAATATGGTGGTATGTATAGGTAAAGATGGAAGGGGATTGGTCATGTGTGTTTGTGCTTTGTGTTCCTCCACTATTGCCACTAAGTGCATCCTGGCTACCTGTGTTTATTTGCCTTTAACTTTCCTCTGTTTATGTTATCCATATGTGTACCATGATTATTAGGCTCACACGGCTTCAAAACAGAACACGAAACAGTTCATTCTCCATGGCAACTTTACAGTACATCTGGATCATCTTTGTTTCGTTCTACCTCTCTAGAGAGGTAGCTGCCAAAAAGGTTTGCGGGTCCTGTCGCAAAATAATCTTCTCCATGATATTATGGCATGTCTGAGGGGATAAAAGGTCAATGTTGTTTTCATTTCGGGCATGGGAAGCAATGTGAGATGTGTGTTCTGTACCTCAACTGCCTCACACTTTGGTCTGTTTTTCATACCTGAATATGTAGGGATTCATTTACAGTTTGCTGTTAAAATAGAAGGTAAAGTTTAAATAAAGGTTAAGGTCACAGTAGACTAGTTATGTAGTGGGGAAGGCCAACATAGAGTATTCTGCCGCGGAGAGGAACTACTTAGTGGGGGACCAGGAGTTCTTGGCGGTGAAGTTGGTGTTGAAGGAGTGGAGGCACTGGTTGGAGGGCACTCGGGAACCATTCGTCATGCTGACTGACCACCGGAACCTGGAGCACATCTGCGTTGCCCGACGGTTGGACTCTGGAGATTTTTCCCCAAGCGGTGTCCCAAGTATGTGCCCCAAGTGGTCTGGGACACACTGGTCACGTGGGCCCAGGGGTCTCCAGCGACAGGTGATCCAGGCACCCGGCGCAGGGTGGAAGCCCTGCGGAAGAAGTATTGATAGCCTGGCATGGAGAATGTGGCTCTCTACGTCCGCTCGTGTGCAGCGTGTGCCCAGTCGAAGCTGTCACGTGACCGCTGGTCACGTGGCTAAGGGTCCGGCATACGCTGTAGAGCGCATCGTGGACTCCTGGCGGCGGCAGATCCAGTACCTGGCGAATTTGGTGGGTTATAGCCCTGAGGAGCGCAGCTTAGTCCGATTCACTATATAAAATGCTTTAGCTAAGTCAATAAAGGTTGCATGAAAACCCCAAATTCAATATCTCAGAAAATTAGAATATTGTGAAATATTGTGCAATATTGTAGACTCAAGGTGTAATCAGCTAATTAACGCAAAACCCCTGCAAAGGTTTCGTGAACCTTTAAATGGTCTCTCAGTCCAGTAGGCTTCACAACCATGGGGAAGACTGTTGACTTGACAGTTGTGCAGAGGACATGGACATGGACACAAGGAGGGAAAGCCTCAAAAAATCATTGCTAAAGAAGCTGTCTGTTCTATCCTCTTTTCAGATGAAAGTAAATGTTGCATTTCATCTGGCAATCAAGGTCCCAGTGTCTGGATGAAGAGTGAATGCACAGAATCCAAGTAGCTTGAAGTTCAGTGTGAAGTTCACATGCAAGCAACTTGGATTCATCACACTGTGAAGTTCCGTATTAAGATGATTTGGGAAAACATGTCGTCTTCTGGTGTTGGTCCACTGTGTTTCATCAAGTCCAGAGTCAACTAAGCCATCTACCAGGACAATTTAGAGCATGCCATGCTCTAAAATGTCAAACAGGCCACCCAGGGTCCATGTAACACTCCTAAACCACACCACCAATGTGTGCGACCACAGAGATCACGTGACTAACTGTCACGCTTTTTAGAGCATGTCATTTTAGAGCATGTCATGCTCTTAAATGTACATCCGGCTGCTTTATAATAATTTCATTTTCCAGCAGAACATGTGCAAAACCTGCCCACACTGCCAAAGGTACCAATACCTGGTTCAATGACCATGGGATTATTGTGCTTGATTGGCCAGCACACTGGCCTGGCCTGGACCCCATAGAATATATATGGAGTATTGTAAAGAGGAAGATGAGAGACACAAGACCCAAAAATGCAGACGAGTTGCAGGTTGCTACCGAAGCAACCTGGGCTTCCATAACACGTCAACAGTGCCACAGGCTGGTCGACTCCGTGCCATAGATGCAGTAATTCATGCAAAAGGTACCCCAACCAAGTACTGAGTGCTTGCACATGAACATACTTTTCAGAAGGCAATTTGTTCACTGGTTCAATGGATATACTGAATATGGAGATTTCATGAGCTGTAAGCCGTAATCATCAATATTAAAACAAATACAGGCTTGAACTATTTCACTTTGTGTGTAACTAATCCACAATATATATGAGTTTCATTTTGTAAATTGAATTATTGAAATTGCTTATCTTTCCCCCAATATTATAACTTATTGCGATGCACCTGTATGTAAATATAGACATTTCCACCATAAATAATATCCTCCCAATGTCTAAACGAAATCTACGCCCATGTTTGTCGCACACGACAACTATGATATCCTGTTATATTGGCAAATGTACTGTTTGTATTCTGTGAAGGTATTATTATCAATATGCCCGCGTATTGTCCTCCTGACCTCCTCAAACAAGCAAAATGTTTTGAGCGTCTCTTTATTTCATCCCTCTCCATGGAAGTCCCCTCCCTTGGTACGGCATGGAGCAGGGTTAATTTGAAAGGCGCCGTTTGTTAAGGCTTTAGCGGTTAGTAAGTGTTTCCTTTGTGCGGCGGGAGCACGATGGCGGGGGGTTAATGTCTCCCAGGGAGGACATACAAAGAGGGCCTTCAGCTCCCCTGGCGTAGAGGGGTGGCTGGATGAATGAGGGCCAGGGCAAATGGGGCAAAGGTGCTGAGGAGGGCACAGGAGGGGGTTTGGGGAAGGGCGAGGGGGGTCATACCTGGGGAGGTTGGACAGGCTCTGTTAGGCAGGTAGCCTAACTGCCTAAAGCTAGAACTACACCAAGGCGTGGACTGACAACTGGGCATCTTCTAGCGACAGCCTATTTACCATTTCTGTCGTCGCGATTGTGACTACACTCACAAGACATTCTTTCAGCTACCTTCTGAGTCTGCGCGGACAACGCAGAAAACAGCAACAAGGAAGTTGCGGGACTATTACTGACAGCTAGTAAAGCGCAAACCTCAACACTGACACCAAAATATAATAGCCTAGTGCTTGCGTTAGCACATGTAGGCCTTTCTATGCCTTTTGTTAATTCAAAATGAAATGAAGAGAAGACTAATGAGTCATAGGAAATATATACAGACGAGCAACACGGCTCCATCCATTTGCCGTTATTTGGAGGTATCATGTTAAAATGCAAACAGTAAAGAGTTAACTTGTTTTTGGGCTGCTGAAAAAAAGAATGTTCTCACTGTTATTAGGTTTTTGTGTTTTTTATATTGATATTATATTTTTATATAATATCATAAATAACATTTTATATTGATATTATTGATGTAATACCTCTATTCTTGCTATCATAACAATACTCTTTTTGCACTCCACCTCTTCCCAGCTGCTTCTCAAGTAAAAACTTCCAAGTAACTTCTTGTGTGTGAGGGAGTGCATTGCTTCCTCAAGAGCTTGACTGCAGTGTGTCAGTTTTGCTTGAGAGGGAACAATAGGATTATTTGTAATGGTTTTGGAATACATTTATGGTTTTATATCCTAAAAGTCTGTGTGCTTTGGAGGCCAGCTTGAGGAATTGGAATGGAAGTCATTTTTTAAATCAAGACTTGGCCAGAGAAAGCATATTCAGGTATCACTGTGCTAGTATCAACAGCAACACTTCCAAGGTGGTTGATTCTCTATAGGGAGCTCCAAGTTGGCCACAAATGAGTACTAAAATGCTGTGTTATGAACTACAAAAACAATGTACAATTATGGCAAAATGTTACCTTTTACCTAAAATTACATATCATGAAGATAGTTGTTCATTTTCAACAATAGTCAATTTTATTCGTGCCAGCAAAAATTTAGCAATAGAATAAAAATAATCCCTGTTTTAAACAAATCATCAAAATCTACTTGGGAGGTCTTTACTCCTATAGGAGTCCAGTTTTCACAGACAAGGGAGGGAGAGAGAGAGAGAGAGAGAGAGAGAGAGAGAGAGAGAGAGAGAGAGAGAGAGAGAGAGAGAGAGAGAG
>JAODTR010036187.1:9997-20702 GCA_025399935.1 Amblyopsis rosae | reverse complement strand
CATTGACCAAAACCTCCACATGCATTACAGTAGTTGTGTGTTTGTGTGTGCGCGCGTGTGTGTGTGTGTGTGTGTGTAAGGGGGGGGGGGGGGGGGGGGGTGTATATTTAGTGGCACATGCTGTAACCTAGTGTGCCATAAGACATCTCCCTACTGGTAGACGCTTGTCTATAATTGTGACTTTGGCTTATAGGAGCATCTTGGCATTCCACCTCTATGCCTTTGCGGCCACCCTCAGACAAAACTTGGACAGCGGGCACATACGCACACAGTGCAAAATTATCCTATGGAATTTATCTAGCCTCAACCACCAAGCCACCAAGCCACCAAGAAGCAGCTAGTTATCTCCAACATCATCTTCTTCTAGTCTGTAATAATGGCTTGGCCAAATCAAAGCCACACTGCTTTTGAATTCAGTGCCAAGATTTCTTCATAAGGGATTGATTAAGCTAGTGCTAGGAGGGTACAATGTTATGGCTCTGTGAGCTAGACATGGACACACACACACACACACACACACACACACACACACACACACACACACACACACACACACATAAATGCATACATGCAATATAAATATACTGTACTTGCATTATTTAGAGTGGCCTTTTATTGTTTCGACCAGTTCAAGGTCCACCTGTGCAATAATCATGCTGTTTAGTTATAATCTTGATATGCCTGTCAGATGTCACGGCATACAGTACATATGTAAACAAACATCTTTTACTTCAACAGGCGAACATTTAAAACAAAATAGTTGTGTTTTTTTTCACTGTACAGTCTGTACGTGCATCATATTGAACACACACTGTGACATTTTACTATAAATATGTGTACATATTATTTTCTTGTACATATTTTTGAATTACCTATTTTCCCTATTTTCCAAAAAAATAAATTTTTGTTTGTTAAAGAATAATACATTATATTTTGGTCAAACTACATGGTTTTAGGACTTACTGTAATAGTTTAAACAAATCAGAGTTTGGATTTTAAGATGAGAGTGTTTTCAGCTTCATTTGCCTCCTTAGTATGGACTGGATGCAGGCCCTATTAGTTTCAATTGGCATTAAAATATACTTTGGGAATCTGAGCAATCTCTGCATTGTACATTAGCTCTTAAGTTAACTGCACCTTTTGAACTCTAATGAAGCATGCTTGTGCATGTATGCATTTGTGGGTGTGTGTCTGTTTGTGTGTAAGCATTTTGATGTTTCTGCTCAACTGGTTTTCAGTAGAACATTAGGCTAGTAACACTTAATTGTGCCCAGAAACAAATTCATAATTGCAAAACTTAATTGCAAAAAGAATACAGTTTTTGTCTTGTTTATGTAATATACATTTCTGTGCATCAGTAGCTATTATATTTAGAAAAGGTAGTTGCCTCCTCTGGATTGAAACCACAGCTACAGTCAGTGCTAAGCTATATACAACACGAAGGCCAAAACAGGATATTACAAAAGTTCACAGCTTCAGACAATAGGTCCTGCCATAGTTGGTGTGGCAGTCAGTGTTTATATCACTGAGCTGGGTTAAATAATATTCATGTGAAAGAACCATTTTATTAGACTATTTGGTTGACAGAAAATGACACACACAACACAAACCTAGCAATGTCTGCATTCAGCATCAGAACAGTAAACACCCTACAGTATAATAGTTGGTTTCATAGCACAGGTCTTCTGTAAGCCATCCCGCTGCATTGCGTAACAGAGGTTTTAGAAACACAGACCAACCCAGTGTAATATGTGTGGATGTGAAGGACCAAATACAACGCCTATAACTTCCCATACTGTACCTGACAATTAATTCATCCTAAATGTTCAGGATTTCCTGTAATGCTATTATTAAGTTATGCATTGCATTTTTATAAATGTATTGATAGTCAGAAAATGTTTTATATATACTGTGTATATATATTTACTGTATATAATTATTTATTTTTTAGAAGGAATTTTGTTTTGCCAGTGATAAAATTGTACTTGACTGTTACTATAAAATATTTACAGTGTTTATCTGGAAATATGGAAAATAACATATATTTATATATTTATTACTGCAAGATACATTTTTCCATAAGGTGAAGAAATCATTAATAATGAAAAAAAAATTTTTTGTGAGACCACACACAGAGGTATTCACACACACACAGACACACACACCCAAACACACACACACACACACACACACACACACACACACACACACACACACACACACACTCACACACACACGCACAGAAATGCACACATGCATGCTGCCCGGCTAAATATGGAAGGCATCCACAGTTCAAGTTAAATACAGATCCAACTAGATGTACACAGACACACATACACACACACAAACACACACACACACACACACACACACACACACATATACATATACATATACAAATACATACTGTAAATACAATAATACAACCATTTTTTTCAGTGCTACCCATGTTTGTACCGATAACATTTTCACATAATGTACTGTAATAAATGAGGGCTTTCAGGAAAAGGAGTTGAGAAGAACTGAAGCCCTTGGAAAGGGTGTTGGTTGAGATTGGCACTCAGGGTAGTAGACTTACTGGCTAGTGACCTAGGAGGAAGACAATGTTGCATTACTGGGTATTACAGTACTTGAAGCCTTAAGTCTACTTGCTCAAATCCATTAATTTTCTTAAAAATAGATATCGGTATTCAGTAGTGGTTCCACCCATTTGCATTATGAGTAAGCAATATTGACCCAGCAGCAAGTGTGGGCAGTTTTGTATGCACCTCTGTAAATATGCACATGTCACTGTGTCACATGAGTCACTGAACCTGTGGTGAACCTTTGTCCAGAATATAACTTCTCCGTGTAACACCTGGCTAGCAGGAATAATACTGGAAAACATCAGGTGAACATTTAGCCATCATGTGAACACTGTCTCCCAGACAGACAGTCAGACAGACAGACAGACAGGCAGACACATTATCTCAGTGATATTTTTTATGTAAATCAATTATTTTCAATTTGTAATTATTTCAATTGGGAGACAATTAAACAAATAAGGCAACAAAGGCTAGTCAGTACAGACAGGCAGGCAGGCAGACAGACAGACAGACAGACAGACAGACAGACAGGCTGACTGACTGACTGACTGACTAGATAACACCAGTAAAGAACAAAGAACTATAGTGAAAACCCTTTCCCCATACTTCCCAACAAACACTCTGGGTGGGACCACGTGACATTTGGCACCTGGCAACCGACTACAACTTCTCTCAAAGGTGGACGGATGTGGAGGATAGCTTTCTGGACAAACCATGCTTTAAAAACCATAGTTTATCATGCACGCCATTCTAACCTCATGAGAAAATGGTTAAACAGACGATACAGATATATGCCCGTGTAAAACCTACTGAGAAAACTACGGCGGTAAGTGTGCAAAAATGTGCATATGTGTATATATAACATCAACTGCTAATAAAACCACTGTATCGGTACCGTAAATGAATTTTGTGTAGATGGCTAAATACTTTGTAACATACTGTAATATGCTTCTTTAGCGTTTATTCAGTAAACACAATAAAGTTATAATTTTACGGTACAGTGCACGTCGGTCATGCTCTCGGTCAGTCCCACATCTATTTTGATCTGACTGACAGATGCTAGCCTACTGTACAGCTACTACGGTATCCTGTAGTTTCATTGACAGAATACTGCCCAGTGTTTTGTAATGTCAGGTTAACTGTACAACTTAAAATTAAACAATGTACAGTATATCAATGTTCTATTACAATACTGTAGCTTATTGATTGACATAATGTGTTTTCTCTAAAGTACTATCAAACTAACAATACGGTAGACTGCTTTACATTGTACTGTACGGTAGTGTACCGTACTAGTTAAACAGCTATTATTCAGGCACATTTCTAGTAATTTGAGGACGGGGCTGATTTGATTTAAGATGTGAGATGTATTGAACCCGTGGCCAAAACTGTCTAGCTAACTGGAATGTGTGCAGCAACCCTAGTATAGGGTGTGATTATATGAGGTTGTGCTCAGCAGGTAAAAAAAAACAGTTGTTTACTAGAGATTAGCTGTCCTCTCCATGGTCCTCTTACCTTGAGGATGCCCATTGTTTTATGCTGTGACATCACATGTTAGAGATAGTTAACAGCAGCAGAAACACTTATCTAACTATAACTATAACTATAACGCTATAAAGGATACTTTTAAATGCTTTATACTACTTCAGATGAAAGTATTTTAGGTTGTGACCTTTTTGGATTTAATGTGTGAAGCTTGCTTACTGTACACAGTGGACTTGTAGGCCTACCATGATTGTGATATCATGCGCTATTAATAAGCTTTAATGTTACAGGATCAACTAACATTTTTTTTACTTTTATTTAATTATTTGTACATATTTATTATTGTATTTATTTTACATGACACATTGTCATCTCAGTAGGTTTTTATTGATGGCAATCATGTACAGTATAGTATATTGTATAGTATTGATCATGTAATAAAAATCCATCACAAATATTCTCCCCTAGCTAATACGCTTTTCTATATTGTACCTTATACAACAGTATACCTCATCCTGCCTGTGTTATCAACAATGTGTAACTACTAGTTCTACTGTCAAGCTAAATGTTTTCCCTCAGGTGTACTCTCTGGACAGTGAAGAGCACACAGGTGCCTCTCTGGAGTTTGTGGTGCCCAAAGACCTGGCTGATGGCTTAGTTAACAACAAGAGGGAGAAGTACAAGTTTAGGTGGCTGTTTTATTCTACATTGCAATAATCATAATGCATAATCACATCCATGCACACTAAAGCCTCGGTGGACACATTGCAAGGGATCCACCCATCGCTTTGTCGCTGATAGTTGGTCGCTTGTTTACATGGTGTAATGTGCCCCTCTCGTATCTTTCCCACTCAAAATGATTCAGTTAATCTGTCAATCCACGGCATCCTTTAGCTCCCGTTGGTAGTCGCCTCAATCGCATGCCTGGAGTTGAGATTAGTATTGCTCGGTCCCCACCCACTTTGCGTCGCCGACCGTTAACTTTTCCTGTCGTCGATTCAAGTAGTTGAATCACATTGACTTTCAATTGTCTCTCGCTACGTCCCTGCTAGTCGCTTGCAGTGTGTCCGGGGATTTACATTACAGTAAGATTTATATAACGCTAAATTTCTTCTACAGCGTAAAACAAGCTATTTGGTACAGTAACACTAACTACAGTGGTAGGTGTGAAGCAGGTCTAAATTTAAACCCTTATGGTTGCATAATACTTTTTCTCACAAATATCTCATCCACCCATTCTGCCAGAGCAGAGCCAGGACATCTGTTTGAGGCTGGCGGTGAAAGCTACAGCCTTATATACCCACTGAGCAGGGCTGTGCCACGCTTCCAAGCCCTAAATTCACAGTTAGGGAGTCAGACAGCAGTGGACACTAAAAGCCTTCTCAAACCACAAAGTCTTTTAATAGCCTGTGGAGGTTCCCTGTGGCCCTTATAATGTAGAAATACATTTAACAGTGTTCTGGGGCAGATTCCACATGCATCTTTCTCATCTTTTTGTGGATTGGTGTGACTGCTTTTGAAGACTGGATGGCTAAATGGTTCTATGTCCACTATGAAATGAAGCACTTATCCATAGCTGATGTAGGTAGTCATGTGATTATTGGGTGTTTGAGATGAATCTGCAACATGTTTAATAATATATATGTTGGGATAACAGTACACCAAGTAATGAGGCTAAACTTAGGCCCTACGTTTAGATACCTAAACGTACAGTATGTAGGCTATATGTACCTACCACAGCATAATTATGCCAATGTCTTCTTTATATCTAGCTTTCAAAAGGTGTTTGATCAAACAGTAAAACAAGAGGATATCTTCGAAACCATTGCCAAGCCCGTGGCTGACAGGTAAAATTGTCTTAACAATAATTAATCTGTTTATTTTGGAATATGTGGAAAGAAGTAAGTTTTTTCCCTTGACATTAGTTTGGCTTCTCTAGCCAGCATTCTTTTCTTTTGAATTCCTAAATTGCTAATGTGAAAAATATACTGCCTTACTTTCACCTTCACCCTGTGTTTCTCTCTAAGCGTTGCGGTCAGTCCAGGCCACACATACTGCTCCGGCAAACCATGTTGACTGGAAGACAGTAAAGCTAAGATTACTGTAACACAGGAAAAAAAGAAAAGAAAAGCGTTTGTGATTTTTGGTTGGGTTTCGACAGTTAAACCACTAAGTAGACTGAGCTGGCACACGGGGTGGCACGTTCTGCCATTTTCAAAGTGTCTGAGATAATTTTCAAGCCACAACGCAGTACTGTATGTATAGTCAGTCACTCTATCACTCCAGGTTATTATGTTAGGCATAGAATCCCTTGTAGTAGACTGGTCTAAAGATCAAATCTGCCTTGATTAGTGGAGGTACGTGCTCACCCCTACTGTATATTAATGTGCTCGCCCTGTCATCATAGTGAACAAAGAATAGCCTATGCTTCTAACAGTTGGAAAACAAATTGTGTTAGTTCAAGTTGCTGTTATCACTCAGTCATGTGGCTTATGGTGCCAAGTAAAAATTAGATTCTCTAACATAATTTTCACCATATTTCAACATTATAGAGTCTGACAGAGGTACGGTACACTCCTGTCCAGAGGTTAGTCTAAATCAGGACAACCTTCCCTAAAGGAGAATCTGCCAAGAGTAGAGGGAATTGTTTGGAATTTCCAGCGATCAAATGTTGTTTGTGTTATTGTTATATGGACTCCTCTTCTCCTCCTCCACATTACGCTCTATGGTTTCTTTGCGATTCTATAGCTCTTGGTCATAATTTGGTCTATTTGTGGAATCCCACAAAGTCCCACAAGTGCTTTGCATTATCTTTACTATTATGAGATCTCTAAACAACACAGTGATATGTCTGGATTGGCTGACTAAAGACATTGATGTCTTTGATCTGACTCAAATGAGTTCACTGCCTTGGGCATTGGTTTGCTCTCCCCAGCCGAACTCCTAACAGCTCACCCCTTTGTTGTGGCAGATGGTAGACATCAGGTTGTCAACTTGCAGTCGTTGCTTGGCAATGTCTTGCCATATCAGTTTAGGGCTGGTACTGGTTGTAGTCATAGCCTAGGGGGCACTAGTCACATGTCTTGGTCACGTCTTGCCATGACCAATCTGCCCCCACGGTCAAACAGCTCTCTGTTTAACGCCACGTCCTTGCACCCTCTGCAGGGTGCTTATGTACAGTTTATCATTGAGATCAAATGTTGTAAATTCTTCATGGTCTTAACCTTTTAAATCTAGTCTTTCCACAGCTGATTCATGGGAGTGAGTGATACAGTATGACTGTTTTATCCCTTTTCCTAGTGGAATGTGTTCCCTTCAAAGACAAGCAAAGGTATAGTCCAGAGACTAGGGATCATATATTTGCATCAAAAGGTACCTTCTCACAGAAGGTACTGTAGGGCTGGCATAGCTGAATTGAATTCCAGGTCATGGTTTATGTATCCATTTGGGTTCTTGGTGCCATTTAGCTTTTGTTGATGTTGGAGCTGATCCAGTACAGTACTGCTAATTAGCAAGCTTGGTCAAAGAAATCAAAGACAGAAAAAGAATTGCACTGACAGTCAATGATCTTCTTAAAGCTGTTGTCTGGAAATGTGTATTCAAATTGAATTAAGACTCACTTTCTAAAATATTATCTGTCAGTGCCATAACGCGTGACATGGTCATTACATGAGCTACTGTAGCAGCAATGGTGAGGTTGCCATTTCTGGTGCTTAATTATACAGGGCACATATTTGATCTGTATCCAGTGGCTCATTCATTTGTACACCGGTCTCTGTCTCCAATGTGGTGTGACCAAAACCATGCATTTCAACTCCAACTCAGTAGTTATGAAAGCAAACCATAATCAATATCTCGAGTGGTGAGACAGTCAACTTAATAATGTCTGCCTTGCAAACCACGCCCCCATTTCCATTATAACTCCATTTAATATGCTAAAAGAAGGACCACAGAAATGTGGACCTGAAAACGATGTAGTGCTTAAGCATCCATTTTTCTTTTATACCATAAATGGTGTCGCCGGCAAAATAATAACTCAGAATAATTTTGTATTTTCAGTTGTATCCTCGCCAATGTCTCAATAAACTACAGAGAGCATTAAGGCTTGGCTTTTGTTTTATGTCGAAAGAACAAAAACCAGCTAAAGGTACAGTATAGAGGCCCTCAGGGTCAGGAAGGCTGAGGTGTTAACAGGAACAAGCATTGGGAGTCGCCTAGGATTGAGCAGCAGCGCCCATGCCACATCGTTAGCACTGCCATTATACTGAACACTGAGCCTGTGTCTTCTCCCTCCGTTGCTAATCACAGCCATGACTCAGTCTGGATTAAGTGGCTGTTCAAAGGCCATCCAAGTCAGAATAAGTAGCTAAATGACATGGAGTTTTTCCTTTTGCCCTTCTCATGCAGGGTGTGGAATTGAACAGCACAGGGGACAGGAAAACCACACACCGCTCAAATACAGGGCTGGCCATTCCGTTAGTAATAGTTGGAGGCGGAACATTTATAACCTGACATTTCTAACCTGACATGCCAGATGGATTAGTAGTCACAAGTACATCTGGGAAGCGTCCATCGAAACTAAAAAGTTTGTAGAGGGCAGGCCCTTTCAAAAAATACTTGGCAGTTGATTTGATGACCTATCTGGTCGTTTTCGCTGTCTGCAAAACTAAACCCATAGAACTATATAAGATCAACCACGCCTGTATAGCTATCAATACAACGCTGCTTGGTAAATTCAGTTGCTACACTGACCCATTTGCATGCTTTCTATAGGCTTTCCAGACTGATTCTGGTTGTGAAGTTAAACTGAAGCACATAGAGATATGTGTTAAGTGGCAACCTGGAGGACAATGTGTCCTCTCTCCTTTGACGCAGGCAGTTAGCAAATTCTTCATCTCCCTTTTCCATCAGAAACAGATATCTGGTTTTGCCATATGCTCTCCTTTCCGCTTCATACACGATTCAGTACCATTATCAATTTAGACATTTCATTTAAACAGAGCGTAGGTCTTTGCACGTGCAGCATCCAGTTTAATGCCAAACCAAAATGTACTGAGCCCTGCCCAGTTCGACTGGGTTTGGGTCCTTTCCTTCAATCAAGCCCTGAGACATTCCATCCTCACCATCAGATGTCTGTCGCCATAGCAGCCTTCTACTCGCTGCATTATTTTCCTGTGGATTTGCAGTGTCA
This sequence comes from Amblyopsis rosae, assembly GCA_025399935.1. Taxonomy (NCBI): domain Eukaryota; kingdom Metazoa; phylum Chordata; class Actinopteri; order Percopsiformes; family Amblyopsidae; genus Amblyopsis; species Amblyopsis rosae. The sequence continues at coordinate 11,441 of JAODTR010036187.1, read as the reverse complement.
GGTTCAATTCACTCAGCTGTTTGGTGTGAGCGTCTGGGGGTACATTTGGCAGAGGTTAACATGGCGAGTTCAGAATGGGGCACATGACGTAAATTAAGAGGAGCATTGCTCCTATGACCTCTGAAACCTCCGATCTCTGCAGCTTAGCCAATTACAGTACTTTCCATTGAATGTGTATGAACTACAAACACATTTAAACATACCGATCTCAGGCCAGTGCTCTTCTATAAGCTTTGTAAATATAAGTGTTTATCATTTGGACTTTTCTTGACAAGTTATTATCAATAAGAAATGTTTGCTAAAGTTGCACCAGACAGAAACTATAACGTTGTCTTCTTGGTGTGTGTGCTCAGAGTGCTGGCTGGCTATAATGGCACCATCTTTGCCTATGGCCAGACAGGGAGTGGGAAGACTTTCACCATCACGGGAGGGGCGGAGCACTATAACGATCGTGGCATCATCCCTCGTATCCTCTCCTACCTGTACCAGTACTTCAGCCAGGTCAGTGGGCAGTGGTTGTCCATATTATCAATTTACATTTGGTCAGCAACTTCCTCCAGATATGCTGATTTTTGTAACTGTTCCACAGAACAGCAGCATGGTGTATACCACTCATATTTCCTACCTGGAGATCTACAATGAGGTGGGCTATGACCTCCTGGACCCCCGCCAGGAAGCATCCCACTTGGAGGACCTGCCGTCAGTATTTATGTAGACTTGTTTATGTTATTTCAAAATTTATTTTATTTTATTATTTTATTTTGTGGACATATACAGGTATAACATATATGATTATACTGTATGTCTAATTATAATATACTTTATACATGAACAGCAGCACTATTATCAATTAGCAGAATTAATTACATTAAGGCAGATAAGACCCTTGTGATGTATTTTAAAGCAATACTATTGATGTCTACAAATATGCATGCAAGTGTTAACACATTAATACAAACATCCTCACTATGAAAATACATACTGTAGCGCTACAAATGCTTCATTGTTCCTCTGAACACTTTTTGCCCACTGTGGCCTCTTTAATTTGTGTACTGTAACTGTCATTTGGAGTCAACATGGAGCCTTGCCTTCTAGCAGTTCCCATCTACTACTGTACAGTCTGTTTCTCTAGGCAAAACAGAAATCATAAAAGCCACCATAATGTTGTCATTATAAATGTGTCCTACTGTATATTTTTGAATTTGTTCTACTGTATATTTTCTTGAGACATTTCTGACGTTGCTCTTTATGAAGTGGATTCAGCTCAAGTTTAATGGTCCACAAATCACACTGCCAATTGATGACCATGCTGTGGCACTGACAAATGTAATTTTCACTGTCTGTCCGTCTGTTTGTCTCTCTTTTCCCTCATCCTTTTCACGTTACTAAACAACATACTGTAGGTTTTAGTCTAATCCATTTTTAAAGCTCTACTTGGGGGGGG
>JAODTR010036176.1:0-20703 GCA_025399935.1 Amblyopsis rosae | reverse complement strand
CCTTGGGAGACCCTACCAGGAGCTCAAGGCTCCAGACAACACAGCTCTCAGGATCATAGGGACACACAAACCTCTCCCCCACGATAAGGTGATGGTTCCCGGAGAGGGAATTCGTGTATTGTCTTTCCGCAAAACCTCCAAAGTGCTGCTGCTACTACAGTGCTAACATGTAAAAATAAAGCGTGTCTACTGCTCAATCTTACATAACTGTTGCTCGACACCTGTAGGCCCTTGAGGAGTGTGCCATATCCATGCAGAAAGACAAGGTCACATTTCTGCTGGCAGATTCACAGTATGCCTATGGACTTCTGGGAAGGTAAGAGTTCTGGCAGTTTAATAAAAAAGTATGGTCACATAACAGCTTTGGCTGATACAACTTAGTCACCGGTATCTCCATTCTGGTGTTAGGGGAGTGAGACATGCATTGAAACACAGATTTGAACATTCATCATTGTGATTTGTCAAAGTAAGTTAATTCTATCATCATGCTACAAAGCCCAGAGCCTTTTGTACCTGTTGCTGTGGGGGCAGCGTTGTTATCCTCTGTAGTACGGCTAATGAACCATAAACTGGAGCAGATGGCTTCCCCCACCACAATTCGGAGGCAGTGGCCAACGCCTCCCAATCTACGGTCGAACACCACTCATGTTACAACCAGTGGCTTGGGTTTATAACCTACACCATTAAAATGGCAGTAAAAACAAAACAAATAGCCTTGAAACTGAAATAACAAAAAGCAGATTTTGTCGAGGGCAGATGTCATTATAAGCGGCAGCTCTCTTTATCAATACATTTCGGTGTGTTATACTGACGTGGTTACAATGTCACTGTCATGTACGATAGCCATAATTTGTTAGCAGTACAGTGACCATTGATAAACGTAGGACTAGTCATTTCATATTAATATTTGTATACTGTTGCAATGCAACTATGCACCGTAGTTGCACATTTCAAATCAAAAATTATTTTGATGGCATTCACAGTCCACTCAATTATATTGTAGATGGAAGTGTCATGGACAAAAACAAACCTGCATACACCTATAAATGCATTCACAGTCTTTCAATTATTCCTTCACAATTTAAATCAGCTTTCCTAATTCTGGATGTGAAGGGTGCTTTAACATGGCCTAATATAACTCACGATGTTCTAAGCACAGAGGCAGGAACAGCATTCAAAATGGGTGGCAGTGACACAGTGGGTAGACTGGGGCGACAGGTGATCCAGAAGTTGTTGGTTCAAACCCCCCCTAACACCTCACCAAGTGTCAACGTGTCCCTGAGCAAGGCACCTAACCTTAACTGCTCTTGGTGGTCAGGTAGCGCCTTACATGACAGCCATCACCATCGGTGTGTGAATGTGAGACTGTACTGAGTGGCCTGAAGGATGGAAAATCTCTCTATAAATGGACTGTTGTTTACCATAAAAAGGAATATGAGGAAGTTATTCTGAGGACAAAATATGTGGAAGCATTTGTGCTGTCTCTTGTGATAAAGAGAAGTTGGACAGCATGATGTATTAGGTGTACAAGATGTCAATTGACTTTGTCTTTGTGAGGTTTAGCTTTTACACCACAGAATGTTCTGGCAGTTACAGTGGTTGTTAAATGTGTATAAACTAGGAAGGTGGGGTGGGGGGGGGGAGAGGTGGTGATAATGGGACTTTGTTGAGAGGTGTGAGCATGTGGTCTGCTTGTCTGGTGCCGAGTCTTGTCTGGTGCTGAGTCTTGTCTGTGGGTAGGGAGCGAGAGAAATGGGAAAGGCAACGGGAGCTCAGCTAATGATTGTTTTGATGGAACTGATTATGGTTGTGTGCTGTGGACTCAAATCTAGCCTTGTCCCCTAGGGGCACAGTAAGAGCATTATGACAGTGTTTTTTTTAATTGTTGTAACGCCAGGCATAATCTTCAACACGATTCCAGCAAAGGCAATAAAGGTGAGAGAATTTATATTATATTTAAACTTATGATGTCCCAAGAATGAAGGACTCATAAAATGCTTTCACATTTGGGTGAAAAAACTGTGTAAAGAGAGAGTGAGGGTCTTGAATTGTAAAATGTATTGTCAAAGATGGAGATCACACAGTATAACCCCACTGTTCTCTGGTGGACAAGCTGTGACCGAATCCTGTCAATCAGGGGTCAAGAGCCTTTACAGTTACTTGTCAGAGCAATGATGGCCAGGCACCATGATACACCACGTCACTTCCTGTGACTGTGTGGATGATGTGTTGTACAGTATGACGCATCTTACGCCATACAAACAGTTCTTGAATAAGGTCAAGATGCAGCTAATGAAACGCCTGTGTCTGATGGAGCTGCCATGTATAGCACATTGGTACAGTACTAACACACTAGTCTCATAGAGCCAGCCTTTACTTGCGTATAAAGTCTGGGTTTCCACTGGCTGCTGTGTCAAGAAAGACCCAGTAATATTATTGTCATTCATGACGAGGCTACCTAACTCAATGACCGAATCGGATGTTAAACTTACTGTGCTGTATACTGTGGAATTAGTTGAGAAACTTAATGGCACAATTCTGGCTGTTCGCTGGCCTTCTATACATGTTACATGTAGTCTATAATTACGGCTTAAAATAAATGGAACGACATCATGCCGGCATTATGTCTAGAGTCCAGTGAGTTACAATGTGTTCAGCCAATGAAAATCTACTACCCCAGTTCAGCACGAGTACTGTAATGTTAATGAACGGAAGACGCTGATGTACTGTACTACTAACACACTGACAGTTGATTTCCATTCTAAAACTGTAGGGAAAGCATGCACGATACAGGGCATTGCATTACGTGGGAATGATATGGATGTGACCAATCATCACACTGCGCAGTAATTTAATTTCCAAATTAGCATGTGTTTAAACCAGGGGTGTCAAAGTTCTCTGCTCCTGGGGCTAGGCTAGATGCAGGCGTCCAAGATCTATCATGGAAGAGTTGTATTTGTTTTTGTATTAATTTATTTTGTGTCCATCTCACCTGCCTACGCAGAAGACTATCAATGTATAAGAAATCCCACCCAAAGACTTTGAAAGGGGTCCCTGGGTAATTGAAGCTTGACATTCTTGGTCTAAACCGTAACTCTTCCGTTGGTTCCATAAAGACAGACTCAGCAGAGGCCAACATCTGTGGCTCTCCAGATCAGTCCAACTTCAACATCCATAAAAACGAAGGGGGTGAACATGAGCAGTCCTTCACAAGCCCAAATTCAACAGCCTAAAATGTCACAAGCAGCTTTAGTAACAATAAAAAGAGAATACAGCCACACAAATGTATCTAGTATGTGCTTTTTGTGTGTTTTCAGATGTAGATTAAATGTCAAGTAGTAGATCTGTGTATAAGGCAACGCGGGCCTGCAGTTAACATTTATAAACAGTTGGTCATATGGTGCAAGAGGGGAAGTTGTTACAATGTGATCTTTTTTGATATCCTTATAATGATTGTGTGACCATTTCTTCTTTTTTTTCCTTCTTTTTTTGGCATTTGTGGGTAAATATTTTTTAAATTCTGTTTACTCTATATTCTCTACCTCTGTAAATGTTTTATTGTGATTTGTAAAAGAGACTTCAGTCTCAAATTACTTGATTAAAGAAATGGGAACTGTTGAGGACTATGTAGATCCTAACTAAGCAGTTGAACTTACCTGTGATGGTGAAGCTATACTGTACATAACCATTTCAGTTGCATTATTGCATCATGCTGTGTCAGTAGGTGACCTCTTGCATATATTCACAATTAAAACAAGCATGAAGGCATTGTGAAAGCTGAACATATGGTTATCAGTGGGAGAAAAAAAACAAATGTGACTCAAGGTCAGCAGGCTCTGATGGCCTCTTAAGCTATGACTTAACAACCAACTGGTCTAGCAACAGTTTTGGTGTCAGTTGTAGTGGAGCCACATTCTACTGTACCTGGTTCATGTGGTTCTGCAGAAGGCTTAACATAACCCCAATGAATGATGGCTATTGCATAATGCTCCTCACCTAGTAACCTTTAGTAAACTAATTTGTTTAGTTTTATCTCAAATGTTGGCAGTGTGTATGGCAGTACCCTGAAACAGCTTTCATATAACTAATATATATTGGTATGTGTTAATATGGATTCTATGTAACTATGGTTCTATGTATGTTGAAAGTGAATTCACAGGAGGCCCCATGAGACACGCCTACTGTACATTCAGCAAGGAATGTTGCTGCTTAAGTTAACAAAATATATCTATCGATATATATAGTACAGTATACTGTGTATCTATCTATCTATCTATCTATCTATCTATCTATCTGTGAACATGTTGTTTGTGTGTGTGTGTTATATGAGCAGTTCTGCTTTTTGTGGCATAAAACACTAAATCAGAAGGATACAAGCAAGCTACTGTAACCACAGAACCCAATGAGGTAGGATAGTTATATGAAACAATCACATTATTGTGACTCCTCTGTAGAATCTGGCATTTAAAACACAGGTACAGTATAACATGTGTAACAATACAAAAACAGGCACAACAAAAAATAATAAATAATGTATATTAAAATGTTTGACATGTTCTTCATCCACATAGTCTTAGCCTTTTCCGTCCATTAGAACCACATCACATAAGCAACTCTGCGCTGAACGGCTGATATACTGCATATACCCATAGTTCTATGCATATACCCTTGTAAACTCAACAGTACTTTCCGGAAGTGAGGACATTGATATTAATTGGCTGAGCATTGTCACTCACATGTCTGTATGGGTAATTCTGGTGCGTGCATGCTTTATTTAGTCATTTCAGTGTTTATTTTAAGCAGTAACCGTAGTTTAATTATTTATCAGATTTACAAGACCGGCAAACAGCCAGAGTCGTGTTATTAAGTTTACCAACATTCTGCAGTATAAGTTTAAGGTCTGCCTTGGTCAATTGAGTTTTATACTTGGTCGTTGTGCATGTCAATCAAAATTCCTCTTCTGTCAAGTAGGCGGGTCTTGACGCAGTTCACCAGCATACGTGTCCCAGGCTTTACGCAAGTAGAGGCTGGCTCTGCAAGACTATCATCAGGAGAGCATATTGATTTTTGTTTTACTTTGTTCTGTCAGTCATGAAGGGTTCCAGTAGAATAAATGTATATAATCCCTTGACTTGGACCAGTTTTACATCTTAGGCTCTGCCTTTCTGGCATTCCCACAGAGGACTGACTATAGGACCACACCCAAAAGTATTTCCAAAAGTATGTTGCTGCAACGTGTGTACTGCAGCATGCACACTACATAAACAACAGCACATTGTCTGATAAAACCAAACTACTTTAGTCAAACTGCAGGTGCTGCTCTGCTCATCAACATAATTCACTGTAAACCTTAAATTTAACTTTCATATATTTTCAATATAATTATATCATTGTATTTTTAGTTTCTACAATATTTAGATGTAATACAGTGCACAAGTAGTATTTTCTATAACTATAACATAAAAACAAAATGATGTATGGATTGGATACTTTGTTTTGACAATTCAAATCTGGATGTAAGGCTGTCCTGACATACAGTAGCAGCTGTGAATGCACTTGGACAAATGTGTCTAATCTAGTCTAATATAGCTGCATGTTTACCTTTTTGGGCCACTACTCGCTGGTTTATCTCTCTCATTGATAAAGCCCTGGCCGAATGGCACTACCAACAAACATATCTACTTCTGCTTTCTGTGGAGACACTGGGGATATTTAGTGGGAAACAGAACATCTCCCCATGTACTTTTGCTGATGTTTTGATTAAGGCTAAAGTGCGTTTGAGCTATAAGCAGACCAAGTGACTGGCTAAATTGTGGTAGTGTTGTTGCATAGCAGATGTTCAGCTACTGTAGTTATTAATTTAAATTAATAATTTGTTGTATCATCGTGGACTAGAGTATGCTGACTTTTTTAAAGCCTTTAAGGTTTTTGTTTTGTTGATAACTAGGAAGGAGATTTTTTGTTTTTGTTTAATTTGTCCAGGTTTTCCTCTTAATTTACTGCTATTTTTCATTTTAGGGCAGCCATTCTACAAATATGATTATACTCTATTTTGATGGACTTAAAACGAAAGAGCTAGACATCTGTAGGTAAACCCAACAACTGAGCTATTCTATCTTATACTGCATGCCTCACATAAAGGACAACACAAGGCATTTCAACACAATAGTTCACTTGATAGTTTGTCTTGCCAATAATTCCCGTGGCAATATTGTGTTGTGTAACCTCTCCATTGTGCGGGAAGCCTTTTACGGAATATTACACGCAGAGCGACACATGGGAGAGACGCGTGAGAGAGGCCACCACCTCTAATGTAGCCACCAGTTTCATACCTATCTATGCCACTGTGTTGCAGCACAATGGAAACAGAGGCTTGCATTTCACATGTGCTGACAGAGTACGGCTTTACCAATAGTTACAGCAGAAATGGTGACCCTGGCGTATGTAACCTGGTTACTAATAGTCTGTTAGTACTCAAGGTGTTTCCTGCACTCCAACTTATCGTGTGCCTCACAGAGGTCAGCTGTTATGCCCTTACAATTTCCAACAGACCTTTAACCTATACAGAGAAAGCTCTGTTTACATAACTTGACCTCAGACAGCCTGTCTAGCGCAAATAGACACATCCCTGTGGTTGCTCAGCAACACACTCCTTCTATATACCTTTTGCTTGTTTGTACTGTAAAACTAGCCTATTGGGAAGCTGATGGCACTGTAGGATACCCAGCTATTACTGGGGTGAGGGCAGAATATACAGTGTGTTTACGCAAATGCACAGTACCAATTTAGAGCATAATGTCAGTTCATGTGTGTGAACATACGGTTTATGGAAACTACAGTATGGAAGCCCAAGCTAATGCAACATTTGTAAATGGATCGATTGTATACCTGTCTGTGTAGCGATGTACTGCAGCACAGAGGAGGCATGAATCACACTGTGCAGTAGCAGCGCAGGCCTATGGAGCGATGCATGCGGTTGGGTCTGAGCTTTCCGTGGAAAATGGAGTGTGACTCATCTCAGAGAGACGTCAGTGCCCCATCATCACATCATTACCTGCAGCAGTCCATCGCACCTGCGTGTATGCCCATGTGCATGCACACACACACACACACACACGCACACTTGAGTCATCAGTGGACACGTCTCACTCTAAAGGGTTTTTACTGTATTTAATGTTTAGGGGTAAGTACAGGCATTTTTTATCGCTACACCGGCGTGTCACAAAAAAAGTTTAGCTGATATTAGTTGCTTTTTTCATAAAGCTTGAAATGGTGCATTGACGTATTATCTCAGTGTTATCAGCAACAGGCAACACACCATGTTGGCTGTTGCTGCCTTTCAGCATATGTCAGATAAGTGGGACTCAACGCCGTTGCCAACGGCTACAGTCAAGAGAGATTCAGCAACTCCTCGTTCATCAGGAATGTGGTCTAATGAATGGTGCTCCAGATCTTCAGTCGCGCCTCACAGCCATAGATCAGGGGATGACCCTGCTCCATTCAGCTCGCAGAAACCACACTAATTAACCAGGAGGTGATGGTGCTCCTACGTAGAACTGGTGGTTTAAACCTCATCTTTGGTTCATATAGGGCACACGGCGAATGGGGATCCAGCTATTATCAGCAACATATGTAAATAATTGAACTATGATGAGCATATTCAGTTTTAAAGGTGTCAAAGTCAACCATCCTGGAGAAAGATTGGTGATATTTGAACTGGCTCAAAACAAAAACATCTCTCCAATGTAATAGGTTTCTCCAACAAATGCTCCTCCCCCACATTGTAAATGCATTGCCAAGGCTGGGAAGGTGTTGTGTCATGTGGTCTGCTAGCCTGACTCCACCCAACTGTTGAGATTATAGTCTGGAAACCCTGTTTGCATTAGCGTATTCACAACCACCCTGCTGCTGGACGAATCAGGGTTGGTTAGTGAGATGACGTTTAAATCAAGCATGCTTCAAAATGGTGGTAGCTCTTTCACACAAACTACCCTTCGTGTGCAGTTTGTGTATCGATTAGTTCTGATCTATCCAACGGGATCTCACTCGCTGAAAAGGCACAAGGCTAACACTGCAATTAAAATGCCACTATTACTCCCTATACTTTATCAAGTTAAGAAAGTCTGCACCAGATTATAAGGGGATGTTTCAAGGAGCTATCCTTGATCCATGCCTTTTCCTTCACATTGTCGCTGGTTAATTACTACACTGATAGTAGAAAAACACAGAATGGGAGAACCCGTGACTATAGGCAGTTACACAGCATACAGTGACCAGTGGCTGGTGGTGGTTGGCTCAGACTAGATCTGCAATGACTGTTTTCAAAGCAAATTGACTTGTTTAGGAGGAGGGCAGGAAATCAGTTGAGACATTTTGCAAAGGCCAGGATTAACACTAAGCCTCTTTGTGAGGTTATGTCCATCCAATAGTCAAGTGAAACAAAAACAAGACAACCTAGCCACGGCAAATGATCTGTTTGTCACAAGAAATAAAATAAAAACCACCTCGCAAATCCGCTTCTGCGTGTTATTACCCTACAATTTATCCACTTATCTTTATGTGATTAGTGTACGTTACGGTGTGAGGTTGTCACTATAGAAACCACAATAAAAATTCATTGTTGGCCTTTCCATCATTTAGAAAAGGTGACGTCAAAGTGGCTGCTCTACCCTGCCCCCCCACTTTCATTCAGGATGGCAAGATATCTGCATGACAAATAGGAGTGAGTCAGTATATTGATGTTGATGAGGAAGTTTGCTTTGCAGCAGTGCACGAGTCACATTGATCCAACGTGACCACATATAGTGTCCAGAGAGCTGATGACAAATGGGGAAAAAATGACATAGTTGCTATCAAGGGTGAACAATGGAAACTCCTCTTTCCAGGGTGGTTTTTGTAAACCTGTCCATGTCATCACATGACATCCCATGACATCCAGTACATTGACATATACAGAATAAGATGCTGCTATGGACCACTTTCCAGGTCACTCCAGGACTTCACTAAATGTATTTTGTGTTTTATTTATTTGATACAATTTCATGAAGAGTTTTGTGAAAGCTACAGTATAGCGTTGCCCTTGTCTCTTCGCTACCTCTCCATTAAAAGGATTGCATTTGCATTGAAGAGAATATTGAACAACAAAATGGTAGTTCAGTCTGTCAGCTGATTTGCAAATGTTTGAAACATCAAAGCAACCTTTCAGCCACTGATTAAGAAGTAGCTGAAAACGTGTAGTTAGAAATATACAGTATATCACTATTTAGGCTGTGAAGCAGTAATACATTATGGAAATATCACTGACGTGGTTTTATTAACCAAAATTATGAGAATAACAGGAGAGATGGTTGAACAGTAGAGAGGAAAATTCCATATCAATTCCACATCCAATGATAGTCGGGGTTCAGGCAGTAGAGCCATTCCATTCGGAGAAGGTAAGTTATTTCAGTCATTATCCATATATTGACTGAAGCACAATCATTTCTACATGCGGATGCTTAGTGTTGTCACATTAGAGTGGTAATTTCAATTGTTTTGTTTGAATGCAAAGATCTGGAAATCTATAGAAAGATTGAACTCGATCAAAACAAAAACACCTCTCCCTTCAATGCCATATGGAATAAATAACTTAAAGTGGAGTCAGCGATTGTAAACTAATGATTTTTGTCATATTTAGCGAATATCTACCCACGGGCCGCGAGTATGCAGCTTGTTCTGTGTGCGTGTTAAAAACAAATCTGGCTCTGTTAATGGGAAGACAAAGTGGTGCAGACCGCACCACACAACACTAATCCAGCCTTGGCAATGTGTTTCCAATGTGGGGAGCAGAGCTCCTGAGTCAGCACCACCAACGCAGTTCTCAAAATACAGTATATTGGGCATTTTAAACCGTTTTTCTAAAGGAAACTCCAAAATGATGAATCCTAATCAGTAGTCTTGGTATCAGGAAACCCCTTGTTTTCCCATATCTTTCACAGAGCTAATTACTTTCCTCCAGGTTCTTCCATATAGTCATAGACTTAAAAAAGGCAATATGTGCATCTTATATTCACTCACCTTTGCTCTAAGGTCACATTATGGATTACAGGGTCTTATGATAGAATTTTATTGAAGCCTTTCTTGCATGTGAGTGCTGAGTGACTGGCGTTGCTCTCTACACCCCATACAGAGCGTTTACAGTAGACTCCTCTTCTACCCCTTCCCATATACAGCCACATGCATAGGTGTGTTTCAGACAGAATCACTGAGCCAATGCACCTGTAAAGATGGAGTCAGCGGTTGTACGATAATACACTTTCTGTCAACTTCAGCGAATATCTACTCATGATCTGCTAGCTGCTTGTTCTGTGTGTGTGATGAAAAGAATTCCAGTCTTTTTGCACAGCCCTGGTTCTGTAAACAGACCGCACCACACAACAATATCATAGCGTTGGCAATGTGTGACCAATATTAGGGGGTGGAGTCTTTGAAGCATTGAACCGAGAGGTGTTCTTGTTTTGATTGAGTTGATGAGTTCAAATATCAACAATATTTCCCCAGGATAGCTGACTCCTCCTTTAAGGCCTATGCTACATTTTGAGACCAAGGGTCTGAGTATGGTACCAGATAGGTGTGTCCCATTCACTGCAGCGTACTTCCTGTGTCCACTAATAAGACCCTCGGGGCTCATTGGCCGAGCTCAAAGCAGCAGTGTTCTTGTGCGGTGCTACTCACAAGTGGCTGCCTGACATCGTAAACCTAGATCTGTGCTGTGTTCTCAGATTACTTCCAACAGCTCTCCGCCAATTATGGAACCTTTTCTCTCAACCAGTCACAGTATGCCTCAGTGCATTTCATTCCCATAAGGACAAGGACCACCTGTACAGTAGTACTGAACATAGCAGTTAACACCGATCAGTTAATGCAGCGCTATACTGAACAGTTGCTATGAAGAATGTGTGTTCGCTGATCCTAGTTATATTACATCTGGGCAGAGCTGCAGTAGGACAGAGCTACAGTGTACTGTATGCCTGCATTTCTGATTCAGAAATGACTCATCGCATCTCATCGAATGTATCCCGGTTTGATATCTGCAGAGCAAAGTGGCAGGAAAGAAATCAATTTCTAATGACATGATGGGCATGGGCGACTGCTTCTCAATTATTTATGAGAGAAACACTATCAAACTCAGCAACGGTACATTTGTTTGGGTCTATTATATGGTGAGAGATGACAGTACCACCTCCTTACGTTCAAATACTATCTTAATGAAATTGTGTTGCTTTAATAATGTATACATCTAAAAATACTGTTCCTTTAAGCAATATGCAGCATTCATTACCATATGCATTTATTTGGGATGTAAAGTGATAGTTTTTCTAGAGAAACCCTGTGTTTATCACCAGGAATTGTGTGATGTATCATGTATCACACTGTGATGCAATCTCATCATGTGTGGGTAGGTAGTTCCCTGTTAAAATGAATTATGTTTAGCTGTTAGGTCAGTGACAGAAAGTGCAAGTTCCTCCTATTACTGAAAACTCGTTGCACATTTTGCTCTGGAACATTTCACCAGTGAGTAACCGGTGCCCTTATTTAGGAAACAGTGTCAAAAGGAACCTTGTGAAGTGAACTGCTGGGTCAGATATTAGCTGAGCAGCGATAGAACACTTGTCTTGTTACTGACTCACAAGTGATTGCATAACATCTACCCTTATTGTGAAATGATCCAGATAAGGTCAGAAGAAAATGCTTTAAGTGCCTGCATGTGTACACACTGTAGATTAAATGTTTACATTATTCTGGCCTGGAAACCTCTCAAAACATATAATGCGTAACAACCAGTCTATTACAAAAGTATACATCCATCATGTGTATGGTTAAAAACCGCCATGACTTCAAAGGTGAGCCTCTTAAAAAGTGTCCTGTGTCTGCTTGTTCATGGCCAAGGATGATACCATCTCTGAATGACGTTGCTTCCTCCAGTCCTGAGCCACACAGATCCAACTCATGTTTCCTTTGGGCCATAGCGGTTTAACACTCGTGTGCCCTCTAACAGTGGATGTCCACTCTGGGGAGGGGAGGGGAGGTGAAAGGGTAACCCAACTCCACCTGCTGACACGGCCTTCCCCTAGCTGACTGGGGGGTACACTAATTGTGTTAGACAGTCTACAGACACAGGTTGTGTCGGTGACACAACTCATATGAATAATTCACAGTCTGACACATCTCACACACAGTGCTATCGCCTTGCAGCAGGGCACGCATGCCGGTTGGGGTGCGATGTAGCTTTTACTTCATCTGACCTGGTTTCAGATCTCTACTGTGCTCTCTGACGGCATCTCAGTCAATGGTCAGGAGAGTCCATTAGTCTTTGGGCCTCTGGTAGGTCTGTGTTTTGACCCCGACCTACAATGACAATCAGTTAGATTGTTTATTACTGAAGCAAGAAAGTATTTTCTCTCTCTCTCTCTCTCTCTCTCTCAATCTCTCTCTCTCTCTCTCTCTCTCTCTCTCTCTCTCTCTCTCTGCATCTAGAGTAACTGACAATGGGCCAACATGTGGTCACAGAAGCCAGATAATTGAAAAACAAATTAACTTTCCTTCTGAGTGACTCTTGAGTAAGCTGAGGCCGTTGGTAGCTTACAGGTATACCAGTTTCAATTCCCTGCCTGCATTAATGAATTGGAATTTGCTCATAAACCCTAAAAGCATTTCACAGACAAATCTTATACAACTAATATGTACAATGTATGTAGGGTGCTTTACATACAATACATTAGCATAGCACGTGTCATTAAATGAGTAAATATACTGTAAATAGCATTTTAAAACAAGTTTTTTTATGTATTCTGGGATAACAGCTCTATTTTTTGTTTATTTAGGTATTTCAGGTCTCATCTATGTATGTGTGTACACTTATAGTACAGTATTTGATGTGTACTGTGTATGTACATGTGACAGATATTTTCAACTGGTATGAGCAGGTTTCCCTTAGTTTTCTATAATTGGTTTGTTGCTTCTCACATACCAAAATAGGCTACTTTTCACTTGAAACTTAAATATGTGCGCCCACTAGGAAATTTAATTTGAAATACTATCTATCCTACCATAATAAAGCAAATGCAGTCAAACTACAGCTTCATCTTAATCCTCTCCAAACGAATTATTGTGATTGACATACAGTGCACACTGACATACAGATGACACACTGGTTTGCTGACAAACAGAACAGAACAATTTTAAACTCTTAATGTGATGAATCAGTCATTACACTTTTGCTATAGGCTACAGAGTTAATTAAGCAATTATTTAGTTAAATTACACCATTTGCAATTAGTGCTTATCTCAAAGTGGGTGGGACTTACATGCTAGGGTTTATCTTATTCTGAACATTTACCAAAATGAATGCAACCACTTGAATTTCAATTGACTTAAGCAGTACAGCACCAAATATATTTCTGTAGTTGCTGTTTTCACTATACATTTATCTCCCTCTGTGTGTATGTGCGTGTGTGCCTTCGTATGCATTTCTTAGGGAGCCTGATATTCCAGCATGGGCACCTTTGCTTTACCAGATACAACTCCAAGACATCAAAGAGAAACCTTCCTATATCTGATTGGATCCGCATTGGCAAGCAGAAGCGAGAGCAAGGAAACTTTCATTTCCAGAGGGAAGAATACAGTATGGCTATAGGAGCCTACTGTATGGCCCTGGATGTGTTAACCACATGCACCAAAGGTAGCCTGTAACACATTACATAATAGTACTTTAATATGCATGTGCATTGACTCTCACACTGACACAACACACACACACACACACACATACACACTGTCTGAGTCTTTCACCGTCTCCCCCACCAGAGACAAACATCAGCAATGTTTGAGCATGACACATTTCTGTGCACTTGGCCGCTCATCTCCTCTCCAGCTCCACATACACACATACAGATAGCGTGACCCCTAATCACTCTATCAAAATGCAGAACCACACATGATGTGATAAATGTTTCTGTTTAATTCCAACGACTGTCAAAGTAATCAAGTGTCAGATAATTTCC
The DNA here is from genome assembly GCA_025399935.1 of Amblyopsis rosae. NCBI lineage: Eukaryota > Metazoa > Chordata > Actinopteri > Percopsiformes > Amblyopsidae > Amblyopsis > Amblyopsis rosae. The sequence continues at coordinate 6,661 of JAODTR010036176.1, read as the reverse complement.
GCCTCCTTAATTGCTCTAATGTTGGAAGAGGCAGGCTAGAGCTGGGAGGTGCACTTGACCGAGCGTGCCTGTGAAGAGCCGTGCATGGACTGCCTTATAATGAATCAATAACAATGGCCGCCGCTTCATTGTTCACCATGGCAGGGAAGAGAGGAGGAGTAAGTGGAGGTCAGAGCATACACCTAATGGATCAGAAGAGATAAAACAATCAAGAGCTCACTGGTTTTGCCAGAAAGTAAAAGGGATGTGAGAGATACGATATGTACGCACACGCACGCACGCACACACACACACACGCTTAAGCATTCAGCTCCAATACAGATACACCACCGTGTAATACTGTATGTAAGAAACACTGCCCTTATAATGGCACTAAAGGTATAGTATGCAATTGTCAGCTAATAAGTGAGGAAGGCAAAGGCCTCGGGAAAGACCCAGGACTAGGTGGAGAGATTATATCTCCACACTGGCTTGGGAACGCCTCGGGATCCCCCAGTCAGAGCCTGCTAATGTGGCTCGGGAAAGGGAGGTTTGGGGTCCCCTGCTGGAGCTGCTGGGGCTGCGGTCCCCGCGACCCGACTCTAGATAAGCGGATGAAGATGGATTAATGGATGTCAGTAAATTTAGTCAAATTTACCAAATATCTCTACGTGGTCCGCTATCAGTACCGTTAAACGTGCGTGCTGAAAAAAAGACTCTGGTACTTCTACACAGCCCCTGGTTGGACGATGTAACATGTAACGATGTGAGAGGCCTCTTCTTCCCCTGTAGATGGCAGCGACGAGGGGGCGTGCAGAGAGCGGGAGGAGGTGCGAGACGACCGCGTGAAGTGTCTGAACAACCTGGCCACAGCTCAGCTGAAGCTGGAGCAGTGCGATGAGGCCCTGCGCACCAGCCGCCGCGTGCTGCTGCTGGAGCCCAGCAACGTCAAGGCCCTGTTCCGCACAGGCAAGGTGAGGGGGTGGTAGGGAGTCCCTGGGAGTTGTGGGGGTTGAGGAGTGGGGCTTCGTAAAGGGGAACTCGGTAATTTAGTAATCACCCCACAGACACTTACACTGTGGACACTGTGGACAACAATGAGCTGAGGCTGGATTTTGGAGACCTGGGGGCACAATCATGACAATCGTAAAGCGTACCTTTAGTTATCATAGTCCTTATATTATATACTTGATATTGTGTACTTCTTTACAGATCCTGTCAGACAAGGGTGAGTATAAAGAGGTAATGGAACTATTAAAGAAGGCCTTGAAATTGGAGCCATCAACCAAGGTGAGAATCTGGCTAGGGAGTAGTAATAATAATAATACAATCTATTTGTATAGCACATTTCATACAATAATTTAATTTTGCTGAACAGTTACGAGATTACATGCTCATACAGTAAATGTTCCAGAATTAAATTAAGCGCTCGGTTTACCTGTGTTGCAAACATGGCTGTGTCCCAGGCACAGTCTTCCTTTACTGTGCCTGGCCAGTGGCCAAGACAAACTGAGAAAAGGGGCACCAACCAGCGGGAAAAGGTTCCAAACATTTTGGAAAATGAGAATAGATAAATATCACATACAATTAAAAATAGAAGTTTAAAATGTTTAGTAGCAATCAAGTATTGCAATGAATGTATTATATGTATTTTTATATTTATATCATTATTTTATTTGTGTTAGTTAACATTTGCAGTATATTTACTATTATATATTTTTAAATGTGCAGTGCTCTCTTAATTTTTCCCAGAGCTGTACTGTATATACTGTATTAGGAGGACCTTAAAACCCATTCTAAATGTAACTAGTAGCCAGTGTAGGGCAGCTAATACAGAAGTAATATATCTTCTTTCCTCCTCGTTATAAGCTTTTTTTTTTTTTCTTTACTCCTTGAGTACTTGTAAGAGCATACATTCTTTTTCTCTTACAAGCCAAACTTCTCTTCCCATAAAGGTAAGAAATAAAACTGTTACTGTAGAATAGCTGTGTCACCTTAAACAGCAAATGACTCATCAGTTTAATTCCAGTAGTCATCTAAGACCTCACACACAGTGTCATGGGCCAAATGAACATACTTTTTATTTATAAATGATTTACATGTATATTTGCATATTGCACCCTATATATTATATACAGTACTTTATTACTATACTATGCAAGGCTATGATGCACAGGAAGCTGTTAATTTCTTGTGTGCCAACATATTTTATGTAGCAAACAAACCAAATCCATTCCCTCAGTATTATTAAGGTTCAGAGGCTGGAACCAAAACATACTGTTGACTCCTAGCAACAAGATACACAGACACCCAGTGCATTACTTCTGTAAATCCTTTGAGGGGCCTGTCCTGCCTTGTTCATCTGGGTCATGTAATCTGCCAGATCCTCTACCTGACCATGCCGATTAGAGTTGTCTGGGAAACCCTGCCCACACACATTAACTAGATGATGTGGCTGTAGAAACAATGGCTATCACAGCCTTATGCTCCACATGAAGTAATTAGTAATGATACAAATAAATAAAACAGATCTTTATAACCACTGATCAGCAATATCACTTTGTAAAGGAGGGTTTATTAGGAAATGTATTTCATTTACTGTCTCAATTTGAAAATTATAATTACATAAATAAGTAAGCTACATAAAACTATGTGGCATTGGTCATTTTCATCAGAGACTATATTAACCCCTTGTTAAACTACTTAATTATGGGGATAAACTAATAGAGGCTATCTCTGAGTGCTGATTATAACCTGCACTTCTTCTAAGACCTTGCTCCCATCTACTGGACCATTTCAGAACTACCACCTCAGTGGTAGGCTACTATTATCACATACTGTTTTATAGACACGGTCATAGGCATGGATTTGTTTAAACTTTGGGGGTTTGGAGGGGGGGCATATAAAGTGAGGGTCTGGGGCTCCCACAGAACATTTTGAAGCCCTTAATTTTCTGCATTCAGGTGAATTCTCATGAAACAATGTTAGCTTTTTCTGCATAAATGTATGGTGGAAATGTGTATTTATTTAAAGGAAAACATTAAATACAGGAACCCTGGCACACAATATATGGAATATAATGCAGCAGTAGGTAGGTAGTAGAGTTATCCAACATACACTATATTGCCAAAAGACAACAGTTTCAACTCTTCTGGGAAGGCTGTCCACAAGGTTTAGGAGTATGTTCATGGGAATTTTTGGCAATTTTTCTAGAAGCGCATTTGTGAGGTCAAGCCCAGATGTTGGACGAGAAGGCTCGAGGTCTCCGCTCTAATTCATCCAAAAGGTGTTCCATCGGGTTGAGGTCAGGACTCTGTGCAGGCTAGACAAGTTCTTCCACACCAAACTTGCTCATCCATGTCTTTATGGACATTGCTTTGTGCACTGGTGTGCAGTCATGTTGGAACAGAAAGGAGCCATCCCCAAACTGTTTCCATAAAGTTGGGAACACAAAATTGTCCAAAATGTCTTGGTATGCTGAAGCAATAACAGTTCCTTTCACTGGAACTATGGGGCCAAGCCCAACCCCCGAAAACGACCCCACACTATAATCCCCCCTTCACCAAACTTTACACTTGGCACAATGCAGTCAGGCAAGTACCGTTCTCCTGGCAACCGCCAAACCCAGACTTGTCCATTGGATTGCCACACAGAGAAGCGTGATTCGTCACTCCAGAGAACAGCTAATCCGAAGGCCACATGACGTTTGGAGGTCTGTAGCTAATGATTCTGCAAAAAGTTGGCGACGTCTGCTCACTGTGTGCCTCAGCATGCGCTGACCCCGCTGATTTTATTGTTGCTGAGTTTCTGTTGTTCCCAATCGCTTCCACTTTGTTATACCACTAACAGTTGACCGTGGAATATTTAGTAGTGAAGAAATTTCACGAATAGGCTTATTGTACAGGTGGAAACCTATCACAGTACCACGGTTTAATTCAGTGAGCTCCTGAGAACCACCCGTTCTTTCACAAATGTTTGTAGAAGCAGTCTGCATGCCTAGCTGCTTGAGTTTATACAACTATGGCCATGGAAGTGATTAGAACATCTGAATTATATGATTCGGAGGGGTGTCCCAATACTTTTGGAAATATAGTGTATGTATTGCTTTAGACTACTGTAGTGCTATTTTATATTTTTGTAAACACTTAGGCATGATATGGCCAACTCTTCTGTCGTCTTTTCTTTGGGGGAAGTACATGATAAATAAATACATTTGAATGAATGTATTACAATAACCCCTGGACTTAAATAGCTAATTTGCTCACGTTCAAAACTTTCTGCATATTCAAAACATGTGTTTTGGGATGATCTAGGCTAAATGATATGATTTAAAACAATAATGGCCTACCACACATTTTGACCATAACCTATTAAAACTACTGGTGGAGAATGAGACTCAAATCAACATCACAGAACTGTTGATTATGTTTATAGCACTCAGTCAGCAATATCTGGCAGAGTTTGTAGCAGTTGAACTTGCAAGTAGTGCGTCAGTGCCACATATGCCGGCGCAAAGCAGTGTGAATGGGGTGCATGTGTACATTAAAATATCCAACATAGGACATAACAGTCTGAACCAATAGGCGTATTCTAATTTATGGCTACACTGTCAAGCGTTTCATCGAGCGGTTTAATACGCATAGGGCTACTCTACCGTCGGGCGGCCCCAGTGCGTCTATGTACACAGTATTTTTGATTCAACTAAGATTTTTCAAGAGAGATATATTTTTATGTTTTGTTTGGTTTTCCTAGGCAATCCACGTTGAACTTTCCAAACTTGTCAAAAGGCAGTCAGAAGGCAAATATACCATTACATGGAGCCATAAACCTCCAGAGGTGCTTGAAGAAAACATCACGCCGTTTCTGATTCCTTCTGAAATGAAACCCCATGTAAGACTCAAATGAAATGTAACTAAAGTGTTAATGACTTTAGCTACGTCTAAGATTGAAAACTGTATTTTGACCTGTTACCTGGAATTTTAGGGAATTTCATGGAGGTTTCTGCTTGGAGCACTGGTGGTGGCCTTGGGGAGTTTAGTGATATCAGTCATTCTGACAGCAAGAAACTGATTTCATCTGGAGAAGGAAAACACCCTCTACAGAAATAATTTCACATGACACAAATGGGTTTTAAGAGGTTAAGTTACTGCTGTTTTTAGCACTGGAGCTGTTTTTGTGCAAGAGTAGAATGATGGCATGTTCTGAAAAGATGCATACATAAAATGGTGATCAGAATGTATGCATTATGATCGTAACAGTACAGTACTGCATGCATTGAAGGTAGTACGTGATTGTAAGATAATTAATACACTTTCTGTGAAATTCAAATATCACCTATTGGTGAGCAAAATTACCTTAGTGTTGTGCATGCAGAAACGAAAAATCTGGTAGGCTACTTCAACAAAGCCCTGGCTCCAGAAATAGAAAAGTGGTGGTGCAGACCACACACAATATCCGTTGTTTCTGCAGTAACCAAAATAGATATAAATATAACCGCAAGCTGCGATCATCGGGGTCCAAGCAGAACCGCAGGAGTCGCATCAACTGTCGAAGCAGTTCAGCGTCAACAAGAGAAATAAGAGGTGGAATTATACCAATGTTAAACGCAGGGGAATGGACCACACAATGGAAACTTTGTAGAGTAAAATGTTTTTCAGATACAATAATATCTAAGACTGCCATGGATTTAAAGATAATGGAGTTTTACATTTAGTGGACAGAAATCCTGTTTAACGCCCATATCCTGTGAAGCCAGACACACCCATAGCCTGACCTACCCAGCTCACATTAACTACAAAACAATTAGAGCTAAACAATAAATGTTTTCCGAAAGTGTGTCAGATTGTTCATTTCTCAATATACCATCAAATCCAAAAGCAAGTGTTTTCAAAAGCAACTAATATTATGTTCCTTAATTTTCTATGGTCATTGTATTTCTGATCAAAATGACATAACATTGGTGGTGTCATTGCTTCAGCCAGAATGTTTTTTGTTAATGAGGTCTTCTGCTGCCGTCTTCTGGGACATTTGTGCCATTACATCAAATCTAAAAAATGAGACAAAACGTAAATCTGCGCCCCCTTGTGCCAATCTCTTTCAAATAAGGTTCTCAAATGAAATGTTCCATTTATAGTTACCCCTATAGATTGAATCACACCAAATTATAGGAACTTCCACAGAATCTGGGAAAGATGAGGTATTTCAAGTTTCAAAGGTTTTGAATGTTTACATCAGAAGATCCGTTGTTCCACGAACAGGACGACAATGGGCCCAACCCTCCTCTCCAGCACCGTTGATTAGACTTTATACCAGGGAGGCTGAGTAGTGTGATACCCCTGTTATTGGTACACACTCTCTGGTCCCCCTTTTTGAAGAGGGGAGCCACCAACCCAGTCTGCCACTTTTTTGGCACTGTCCCCGACCTCCACGCGATGTTGAAGAGACATGTCATCCGAGACATCCCCTCCACATCCAAAGCTTTTAGCTTTTCTGGACAGATCTCATTAATCCCCGGGGCTTTGCCACTGTGTAGTTGTTTGACCACCTCAGTGACCTCTCCCAGGCAAAATGACGATGATCCCCAATCAGCCTCCAGCTCTGTCTCTATCACAGAGAACGTGTCAGTCGGATTCAGGAGTTCCTCAAAGTGTTCCTTCCACCGCCCAATTACCTCCTCAGTTGA
>JAODTR010036167.1:0-20704 GCA_025399935.1 Amblyopsis rosae | reverse complement strand
CATATACATATATATACATATATACATATACATATACATATATATATATATATATATATATACACACACACACAAATATATACATACACACAGAGAGAGATTATTTAATTGTTGGTTCAATTGGTTGTTTTACCGTCACACAATATTACTTTCAGTAGCTATACTTATAAGAAAATTGTTGTAGAGCCAGTCCTACTTTATTTTCAGTTACTGATTTTTCTGTAGGCCTGGTAATATGTCAATCCATTTGGGCAATTAGTGGAGGTTATAAGGTATAGTCAGCTATTGCAAGCTAACTGTAAGATATACACTTTGTCAAATTCAACAAATATCTCCTCATATTTCGCTATCTTACCATTCTCTGTGCGTGCTGAAAAAAATAATATGATATTTCGACACAGCCCTGGCTCCATAAATGGGAACATAAACAAAGTGGCGAACACCGCTCGTATCAACAAAGCCGTAGCACTACACTTAGCTTCACAATGCATTTCGATGTTTGATTCGCCGCTGTGGAGCGATAGTGTTTTATTTGAGCTCAAAGTTAGAAAGAATGTCTGACCATACCTTTAAATATGTTGCAAACCCAGCCCATATGTATTACTCCATTACGGAATGTCAGTAACTGCCGATGGATAACCTCCTACCACTAAGACTATGTGAATATTAAACATAAAACATTTATTTATAGGGTATTTTTAGTATTTAGGCTAACTTCCGAGAACTATTTTTGAGGCTCCGTTGCTGTTAAAAAAACGGTCCATTGGAGTGAACGGAGATGAAGCACCTTTCTCTTTACATGGCTCTGGTGTGCAGATAGCAATATCTGGAGCACAGCGCACAGGTTCATCACAGAATAAATGTAGCTAAAACATTGATTCCTTGCAACTATGCCTATTTTCACTAAAGAAGAATATTAGTATTACAACTGTAAACAATTGATGTTGCTCTCTGTATTTTTTGTTGGAGGATTGCTGTGCGTATGTTAAGGGGGGCATCTTTGACCCCCTGAAAAGCCAGTGTGTGGAATGCACGGTCTCCCTTTCCCCTCCTCCATATTTCAAGCTAACCAATCCCACACACGTGGTGGGGGCCTCATTCTGGGACGTCCTTTATGCCTTGCTTTGTGCTCAGAAAGGCTGCAGAATGAGGACTCAGGAGTCCATATACACATTTCTTTTCAGGTCACCTACTAATGGCGTTGCATCTTCATTAGTATTTATTTATGAAACATTTCAAAGTTAAAGAAATGTAGCCTATTATTGACACAATACTTTAGCCAAATCATGTTTTCAAATTCCCCAATTACTGCAACATGCTGCAGATTGAACTGTCAATTTACTACCAGCAGGAAATATCTGTTTATTTGTTGCAATTTTATACTGTAGGTGGTTTATTCAGTCATGGAACATATTTGGTGTTCAGTGAGTGACACCGCCTGGACATGTCAATGTCACATCACAACAACATCAATGACATAGAATCACAAATAAATACACAAACATGAAGTTAGAGAGTTTAATGGATCTTCAATTCCATATTTAGATGCCGCCAAAACAGGCGTTTCATGGCGTGTTGCCCACATGCCTAGATAGGCTGCAAATGATGTAAAACCGAATTACATAACAGCATAAAAGTATATAAGCATCCAACATTTAGTATTGTATTAGACAATAAAACTGGATCATGTCCCAGATACAGGTTTAACCTATACAGAAAGGGGTGTTATGCAGACTACTCTGTAACAAGATCAACTAATGAGTGTGTGTGTGTTTGTTTGTTTGTTTAGTGTGCTTAGCCAGAGAGGGGTTTCTATCTATTGCATCACATCCTGAATACTCAGTTGTTATTCAAATTACACAATAATGCCAAGCAAAGATCATAAGGATCTCAGAAGTCAGCTCAATACACAATCAAGAAGATTGTTATTTGAATTTAAGTTTTGCGTTTATGGTCGGTGTTCTATTTCAGAAGAGAGCACTATGAGAATATGATGTTACACAGTAGGCCTACTGTATGTTAGTTACCATATAGGCTATATCATACTGTATAACAGTACCAACTTCCTAAATAGTTTATCTAATTTTGAAAGGTGTGCACATTTAAGATTATTATTGTGGGTGAATATTGGGTGAATAGTACAGAAAAAAGCTCAGCACAGGAAATGTAGCCCATGTGGATTTTTTCTGACCCACGAGTGTATGGATTATGAGAGTTCATATAGGCTACTTCTCCCTTTGTAACAGTTATGTCATCGCCTCCTTAAGCATACGGAAACAGACATATCACATAACATCCATTCACGGCATGGAAATAAAGGAATCAGTAGCCGAATATTACAGTTAGCATAGGCTACAATTAGCTGCCTTACATCGTTGAGCCTATAGTCATATAGAATTTGCTTGTCTGTGATTATGCCCCATTGTTTATTTTTGTAATATAAAACAAATAAATCTAACCAAAATTTTGATGTTTAATAATGACCTGCCTTGACTCGAGATATTGGGGGTGTGGGGGATTTATGGCTTTGTAGGCTATAGAAATCTAAATATTATTAAATTGCGTCACCAGGTTAATGTTCGCATTCATTCAGATTTTATAATACAGATCCGTATTATAGTTATAATAAAAACATGCCACGTGTAGCCTAGCTGACTGCACGGGTAGTATCTGCCCTCTGTCTAGAAACCACCATGAGGGAAATTACCTCGCCTTGACATTGAGCACATTCAGTGGGTTATAGCCAACCACGTTTCTCAAATCCCATGAATCCTACACACACTATAAACAAAAAGCATCCAAATAATGTGAATGGGGCTCAGCTACATCTGGTGACTATTCAAACATTACAACCATGTCTGAAATGTAGGTAGCCTAATTAAAAGGCGAAATGTCTCAAAGTCACGGACACAGTCTACCGGTAGGGCGATCGCCGAATCGCCACATGTGAACAATACCCATCTATAGAATCATGTTCTGATCAGTCTACGGCTCGGCCAGGTGCCCAATTAACAACACTGCTAGTATTGTAATGAAAATGTGTCATATGAGTGATTAAAATAACGCACACATTTAAGAATAAGGTCAAAGTCCGCCAACATACCTTCTTAAAGTGACGTGTTTCCAAAAAATCACGCTCCCCGAGACAAAAGCTATCTCGATCCGTAGTTGAAGTTGTCCCCCGCTCCCGTTTCCTCTTTCCAGTCTCAAAAGAAACAAAGTTTCTCCCTCCGTTCGCGGGTTAGTTAGTTGGTCAGGGTGTTCACTGGATGATGTTCCTACTTTGGCTTAAAGTGCTTGTGTTGTGCTGGGGACTTGCTCTAGTTTCTCTTTGCTCTCCCCTCTAGAATATGTGTTAGTAGGTCAGCGGTTGCATAACAGCTCTTTAGGCTGCCTAGTCACGTTTATGTCCTCTATATCTCGCGGGTTCTGTGTAGGGGTGTGTGAGCGGCGTGGTGAGCCCATCTTTACTTCTCCCCATCCCCGCCCTCTGATGCAATGCCAATTCACGGCAGCGGTTAATGGACACGATTTTAAAACGTGGGCCCTATTGTAGGACAACACGACGCCATATATACTAAATCATGGTATTTGCGATTATATATGCGTCACATCTTAGTGTGCTTCTGTGTGTGTGTGTCCTAGGCGGGGTGCCTAGACACCTGTAGATCCCATGGCCTGCGTTTCTTGATTTTTCTTTTGTTCTCTCGCTCTCTCTCTCTCTCTCTCTCTCTCTCTCTCTCTCTCTCTCTCTCTCCATTAGCCATCCCTGTGCCAATTCTTCCGAGCCCACTTTTTCACTCGTCCCTTCATCCGTGCTTTGTCTTAACACACGCACACAACATTAAACAATGTTGCGGGTACATTTAGCCTTGAACTTGTCTGGCCCCTCCCCCACCCAGCCCTCTGTTAACCAGCCTCCATCGCACACGCACACACACGCACACGAACACACGCACACACACGTCTCCAGCTGCTTCTGAATGTAAGCATTCCCTAAGCAACTGTGGTGGCGCCTGCCTAGCAACCAAAAGTCTACCTTAGTGGCTTAGGGTTAAGGCATGCTCTTTGTGGACCGTGTTGAGTGATGCTTCGATTGGAGACAAACTATATCATGCGTTGTTGTTATAGCTGAGCGAAAGGGCTACAGTTATCATTGTCATTGCTATTATATTATTACAGTAGCCCATATAAATATAAAATCTAATCCAGTAGGCTACATTTTGTATCCTGATCTTGATTATTTTACATACACGATGGGATTTTAGACCTAGAATTAACCAGCGTCATATAATATTTATTATATTGTTGTGGAATGAACGAAATAACAACGCCATCTGGTGTTGGACTATTGCTACCTACATCCAAATAAGACCTCTTAGGCTAGCTAAATAATGGTAATATTCTATAGTCTACCCAACATGTTAAAGCTACTGTACTCTAGTCATAGCCCCATATTTACAAGCAGTATATTTTAGTGTTGCAATAAGCTATACCTCATAGGTTATTAGTTGTAGGCCTACTAAGTATAGGCTACTATTTCCACTATTTCCACATTTCCTACTTAACATTGCACATATTTGAATGCTGTTATTTTGGTAACACAGCTGAAAGGTGAACCTCTATAATACATTGTATTCCAATTTCAAACGCAATTCAATCTCTTATATTGTTGTAAGAAGCAAGCTACCTAACCCCTAATGCTTATACTGCACTGTAAGTGCTTGTGCATGAAAGTGCCCATGTAACCTTGCATAAAAGCTAAAACCTTTGCAATTATAATAATTCAGTGTACCAATGTACGAGGTGTACCTCTCTTATGAGAATGTAGCAGTTATCTCTCAAATATAAGAGGTTAAGGTGCAAATGTTACTGTATAATGTTTACTTCAAGACATTCTGAAATACAAGAAAACAAACATGTATTTGTACTGTTACCATCAGTAAGATCCTTTAATAGTGATAGGTGCAATATACACAAAGGATGTAAAAGCAGACTTTTGAAACAAATGGACCCAGATATTTACAAACTGTAATAACACATTGTCAAAGTGTTTGCAACCAATACGATTATGCTATACTGAATGTACATTTACTAAACTGATAGTACAATGGCAAAACTACAATACAACGTGATATTCACTGCTATGTGGTAAAGAAGACATTGACCATCTAAATGCTTACGTGAAGTAGATTGCAGGTTGTGAGGGATAGAAGTGACCGGTCTATGCCCACCATGCGTAAAGCATGTCCCTTCAGAGGTAGCAGTTTGCCTGTATGTGGGCACAGTTGTACCATACTGTAAACCTGAACTGATTTATAAGATACAATGCACCCTCATTGGCATAGTGCTATATCATGCACATTCTGTGAGTTTGAATTTGGAGTAGGTTATCTCTGAGACTCATTTGAATTTAGCCTAGCAGTGAACACCCTTTAGCTAGCAGTTGCTGGGAGAAGAGTTTCTTGAGCTTGGCCACTTCCTGGGAAAGGGAAGTGAGCTGTGAAATGAGACAGCCGTTCTGGACCGTGTGTTTGGGATCTCTGTAGCCGTGTGCAAGTGATGGGTTGTAACTTCCAGAGGAAGGGCACTGAAACTGCTGCTCCAGCCCACCACAGGCCACTTCCCTGGGCCAAGGGGCGTGACTCTGCTCCCTACCTTCCCATACAGCAGGATGCTGGGCTCTCTGCTGGATGTGTGGCCCCACGGCGACTATGGGGGGACAGCCGTGCCTGTTGTCAGGCCACGAGGGCAAATCGCCTGCCTCGCCGCCCACGCCCGGGGCTTTGAAGCGAAGCTTGTGTGGGAGGCTCTTCATTATGCTCTCCCCGGCTTCTTGCCTGCCCGCGCTCAGTCCCTCGGTGACCTCCAGGGGGCAGTGTTGGGAATGATGTCCCTGTTGCTCGTTGTCCGCCACTTCCCTAGGAGAAGGCCGGCTGTGCTCTCTCAGGCCGTCGTCAAAGAACACTGGGCTGCCTACGTTTGAGCTCCCAGGGGTGGAGAAGCCTGAGTCCTCAGAGACCCCGCTCTCGCTCTGGTTGGCAGGCACCCTGCCTCCCCTCAACCCATACCTGGCCCCCTGCTGGTTACAAACGGTGCTGCTGGCGCTGACTCCATCACATTGAGGCCGGTTGTAGCGTGCGAGGGAGGATGTCCCCGGCTGCCAACAGGGGGCGACAGAGAGCGGCAGAGAGGTCACGTCCGAGGGGTCCCTGACCAGGCCGAAGCGGAGCTTGAGGGCCAGCAGCTGGGCCCGGAGGCCGGCGTTCTCCTCCAGCAGGCCCAAGACACGCGTCTCCAGCACCGCGTCGTTGGCACGCCTCTTCTCCCGCGAACGCCTGGCCGCCTCGTTGTTCCTGCGCCTCTTGTCCCAGTAGCCGTCGTCCTTACGTTCGTCCGAGATGAACTCCCGCTTGCGCCGCCCGCCGCAGCCGCCGTCTTCGTCTTCGCGGCCGCTGCCCGTGAGGTTCCCACCGCGCTTGAGGGCAGTGGTGTGTCCCAGGAGGGTTCTGGCCAGCTGACTGGTGGAGGTCAGGATGGACACAGCTTCATCGGTGAAGGATGGGAGCCCTCCTGTCTGGCTGGGGGACACTGCTTCCACAGATAACAGACGGGGAGGTGACAGATCCTGGAGGAAAGGCTTACTACTGCTATGCTGCTCCTTCATGCTTTGGCACTCCGCTCTGATCCCGCTGAGGCCACAAGGGGGCCGAGCGTCTGAACCGGGCTTCAAGATCTTCTGTGTAGCAATGGCACCGCCTAGTGGACGACAAAAGTAAGTTCCATACATTTGTTCGATTATTTCCATAATACAGTACGTGGGATGTTTTCCAGTTGTCAGATCACACGAATCTAGATCATCGGTAAATACATTGTTATTCATTAAAAAAAATAAAAAATGTATAAACATCACAGATCACAAAGCTTCTTTGTAAAACAACCCAATTAAATCAGCTATATATATATATATAAAGAATATTCAAACAATTAAACAACATTAAACCAATGACGATTGTAGGGCTAATTGAAATTGGCATATTCATAGAATATTCAATATATATATTCAATAGAATATATTGGACACATTCAGTGTTCAATGTTTCGCGCTTTAGTTTGCAGCATCAAGCAGACCATTTATTTTTTCGTTGGCTACTATAGCATGTCTGTAGGCTATACATATATATGTGGGCTATTATCACACTTTGTTTTTTAATAATTGTAGTCCAGTAAATAATCATAGGATGCTATGCATTGATTGTCCACGAGCGCTCTATTCAAATGTTTAAATTAGCTACAATATGTTGGAAAGTTTTTTGTCGCAGCAAAATTATCCATGAAATAGATATACTGTATGACTAAGACTTACCCGAAAGGCTCTTATCCCGATCTTATACCCCTTATTTTGAATTATTTGGAATTTGTTGAGACACGTGTCGTACGTCCGTCCTGCTCTTCGCCCGGTGTGTTTCTGCTCGACACACAGCTCAACGCTCATATTGTTTCTTCTGCCGTTCATTTCAGTGCGGGTCAAACCTCACCTCAGATGAACCCGCGCTGTTCAGATGCTGGATGTGAGGCCCCCCCACCCACCTGCAGATCCCAGGGAAACCGATCAGCTTCGACTGCTGGATGTTATGCACATATCTATCACCTCGTTAAAACCGTTTCATCTGCTCAATATGCTCAGGGCTACTGAAAAATATCCAGTGTAGAAACTCATGGGAAAGGGCTGAAAATCGAGACTACGACGGGACGACGTTATCCATTGTGACGATGTATAGAATAGGCAAATATGGAAACAAACAAACAAACAGAGCAACAGATATATGCCAATTATTCCATGTAGTGTGGCCATGTCTTTAAATGTTATTAACCTACATGTGGGCCATGTTGTAAGAACTTAAGTTGACATGGCGACGATGGAGGACCTCCTTCTGCTATCTGATATATTATGTGATATAAACTGCCATTTGTTAACTGAACGGACCAGCAGTTTCAAATGCCAACAAGCTTTCTCCAGAATGACTTATTTACCTGTACTATACACTGTGAAAGCTTTCAATTTCAAATGCAATTTACATGAGCAACTTACAATGAGCAATAAAACATTTGTGTGTATGCTTAAATACAATCTTAATCAAATTATAATTACCCATAATCTGTATGTGTTTACATCTGGAACTATTATCAAACCAACATTTGAATTAATAAGCCTTTTGCAATGTCAGTGATTCTGGTAACTTCTATTACAATTCATAGGCTCTTGTCTCCAAACTAAACATAAAACTATTTTGTCATTGAGTAATTGATGGAGTTACATAAGCATGCCATATAGAATCTATCTATCTATCTATCTATCTATCTATCTATCTTCATTCCTTCCTTCCTTCCTTCCTTCCTTCCTGTTCCAACATGAAGACCAGTGCACAAAGCAAGGTCCACAAAGACATGGATGAGCCAGTTTGGCGTGGAGGAACTTGACTGGCCTGCACAGATTCCCTCAACCCGATGGAACACCTTTGGGATGAATTAGAGCGGAGACTGCGAGCTGGGCCTTCTCGTCCAACATCTGTGCCTGACCTCACAAATGCACCTCACAGAACGGTCAGAAATTCCCGTAAACATATACTCCTAAAGAGTTGAAGCTGTTATAGCTGCAAAGGGTGGGCCAACTCTATACTAAACCCTACGGACGGGATCAGGTGTCCCTAAAACTTTTGGCAATATAGTTTATATACAGTGTGTATATATATATATATATATATGTACAGTGTATATATCCCCACACGCAGGCCTACCATTTAAATGAGCTTTTGTACTTATACACTATAATCCCTTATACCAACATGGAACTATTATATGAACAAATTAGGTTTACACATTGGGTTATATTGGAAAATTGCACGTATTCCTATTGATTAGGTAAAATACTGTATATGATTATAGAAAATGTAAGTGTTGTTTTTATTTTTGTATTTTATTAGTTTGTCACAATTTGTTCAACTTATTTTTACACAGCACAGTTTATTCATTCCCAGAAAATATCTATCGGAAGTGTATCTTCACAAACAATGAACCAACTGTTTGGGACTATAACCATGGCCTCTTCCTGACCTGAACCATGGCCCCTTGTTATTCTGCCAAAGGTTAACCAACAGAAGTTTATAATGGCATGCACCTCGCTCACAATGCAACGCGTCTATGGCATATATTATGTAGCCAAATATGATGATAGAGAAAATGAGCTCACTGTACAATCGATTTCTCGGTTTCCTTCTTTATAATGTATTCTAGAATACAGATGACATACATTTATACTGTACACCTATAACATTGACATTGAAAGCTATGCATTACATTCATTTGTGTGTAAATAACACAGGTGAAGACTCAGATAACAGTCTATACAAGTATTATTTTCACAGTTTTTGCCACAGAGAAGTTCATGAAGAAAAGTTCAGTTAACACTACAGTACAAGCAGCCATCATGTCCTTATTTCAACCACCCATGTCGTTACTGCTTTTTCGATTGCTTCACATCTCAAAATGTATAGTACTGTAGGTGTGCCTATGAAATGATATGGCCTAGAGACATACAGTACACTGTAGCAGTAAGTTATATTGTGCTACTTTGCACCTGGTTTGGCATACAGTATATCCTCAACAGTTCAAAGGGTAACTTGAAATGAATGCATAGTCTGATTTGTGAGTTTGTGTGTGCATACTTTTGTACAACAATGTGTGTGTGTGTTTCCGTGAGGCCTCATTTGAACCTCGAACCTCAAACAAACACAGTTGGGGAGATGTTAACTCTGTGTAGAGGGGAGAGTTGTAATGCGTGGCCTTAGTTGACTCTATGTGCATGTTGCAGTTCAAGTGAGGAGACCTCTAAACCTCCTCACCCTCTCCTCTTCCTCTTTGTTTTTCATCCCTCCCTCCATTTCACAGAACACTAATTCTCTCTCGCCAACCCACATTTGCCTGGTCTAATCCTAAACCTGCGTTTGAACATAAGGCCAACAGCCGTTATGTCAGGTTGAGTAATAGCTCTAAACAGTCAGATTTAGGAGGAAAATGCTTTATCTTATTTCTTATCCTTTAATAAAGATACAAACACCTTCTTGTGCACCCTTTGCTGTTCTATTATTGTATCATCATTAGGATTGTTTGAATGTACAAGGTATATAACATGTAAGCCACCATTGCGTAACACACAGCTTATATTATATGGCTAGCAACATTATATAAACACATAATTCAAATCATGGACCAAATCTAAGTGTAAATTACTTAATTATGAGCATTTTATTTTCTTAACCTTAAAAGATAATAACTGCTATCACCCATGAATGTTCTGCAATCCCTAGCGCTCTACATTTAATCAAATGCTTGTGTTTCGTTGTTTAATCATGTGCCTTTTGAGAGCAATGTACAGTATGTAACGTGTTTGTGGCAATCTCACCCCTCCAGTTGTCACTATCACACACCAACACTTAGCCTGACCCCACACACACCATCTGTATGTTACAGGTTTCATCTGCCAAACTGGCAAGAAAAATAAAGGAAACAAAACTGAAAAAAGGGTTTAAAGTTGAAATAATGTGTGCTTGATTTGAACATAATGACTATGGAAGCTGTCCTGAAATGGCAGTGTTTAATAATGCAGAGAAAATCAATTTATAGCACTTCACTGGAGGGGCAGAGATATTAAAATATTAACTGTGTGTGTGTGTGTGTGTGTGTGTGTGTGTGTGTGTGTGTGTGTGTGTGCATTGAGGGGGCTAGATTCTGTAATCACAACTTACATAATCATGTTGTGTCATTACTCCTACAGACAAACTGTACATTATGGCTTGGCTATAAGCTATAGGGAGACATGTAGATTTAGAACACAGCAGAACACAGCAGTGTAAGCATATGCCTGCTTTTCAGGATGTCTAAATATTATACTGTTAATATATTAATAATATTAATATTATTATTATTATTATTATTATTATTAATAATTAAAATATGTGTTATATGTTATATGTTATATTCTCATGCTATTGAAAAACGTAAAAGCAAACTGTTATATTGTTGTATATTTCGCAAGAAGGGGGAGATGAGAGAAAGCATCATGCTGAGGCTCTCCTTTATTTATTTTGCAGCAAGCCTATTCAGGGCTTACTGGGTTCAGGGCCCTATTTCAGCAACAAGTTTAACCAACTCTGAAACTAACCCTGAACTCTGAGATGGAAAACTCAGTTTCAGAACAGCTGATATGAGTTAGTTTAGTCAACTCGGGGTATGTTTACGCGCATGCATGAAAACTATACAAAGCCATTGTCAATGGAGCTCAGATAATACGCTGAAATATGGCGACTGCCAAGAAAAAAATGCTTAATAGCAGGAAATATTCATGCTGTGTTCAGCCTGTGGAAAGTTACTTAGGAAAAGTATACATTGGAGCAAGCAAACATTTATCTGTCTCAAAAGCAAGTCTAAAAATCTGTGAGTGCACTAAGCCCTGCCCCATTCCCCAGAGTGCCCTTTCTTTAGTGTGATTTGAGTATACCATATTTTAAGTTGTATACCTAAAAATGTTCCTTAGTTCATATGTTATTGGCAAGGCACCATTTCAGAAAATTCAATTTTGAACAACTGCTTATTTTAATGGTATGGTTTAAATGTTTGCTATCAGTTTGTGTTCTCTACATGCTGTAGCCCTCCAAGATGTATTGGGTGCATACTGTAGTTAAGCCATTAGGCTTATGTGTCTTATTTTGTTGGTGTTGGATGATGGGAACAGAGAGGATATATGTCTAATTATTTTATACTGAGAGAATACTCAGTCAGATGTCTAATAAGTGTATAACACAAACTACAGTAGGCTCATATGATTTTAGCCAACCATGACCAAAAAAACTAGCCTATTGTTAGATTGTATAGCCTACTTCTCTTGATTAAGCGATTAATCATTCAGTAGTTTTGTATAGACTTTTTCTTCTTTATTGAACAGTTACAGGTACTAGAGACAAGAAATTAGTGGGTATGAGATATTTGAATGGATTGAAAAATTCCCACCTGCTGGATTTGAACCTCTGTCTCCAAGAAACACTTGCAGTCACAGAGCTAGCCTACTGCCTAAGCCATAGCACCAGGTCATACTTAATAATAGCTTTAGTAGAATATCCTACTATTTTACATAAATGTAAAAGGGTGGGTAATAAAATGAACATATGATTATGATATGGGAATCAGTGATTATAGCCTACATCTAATTGGGTCTAAAAATAATTTCCAGATGTAAATGGGAATTAATTTGGAAGGAAAGGTCTGACAGCGGCTTCATGCTCAGTGGAAGGGAGGAGAGAAACTCAGGGTTTGTTAAAGAAAACCTGCTAGTGAGCAGGTTATGTTCACAGAGTGAATTACCATGGTAACTTTCCCTGAGTTATCTTTCTGAAACCGCAAACTCAGAGTTTCCGTCATTTTAGGGTTAACAAACTCAGAATGTTTCATTATTGTAGACAAACCAAGGTAACCAAGGATAAATTATACAGCATTGATGAGAATAGAACAAAGTCGAAGGATCACATTGCTGCCCACTTCCATGTCCTTAGAAGACCAAAGCTGTTTGCTCCATCGATGCATCATGCATGCATCATTCTGCTCAGCCCTTTAAGTCGGTGAGCTGTTCACAGTTACCTTTAGGGGCTTACTTCTGAGTTTCATTTGCAGAATGTATGTAGTTTATTATTATTGTTGTTTGTTATGAGGGAAATACGTAGGGAAATTGGAGGGTTTGGGAATTTGAATGTTTTTTAATGTATAATATGTAAGTGAGACCAATGTTTGACTTGTTACTGTTTTTCATGTGTGGACCCCCAATAGTTAACTAATAGGAAAACAAAAAAACAAAAACACAACCTAATAAATAAATAAACCAGTAAATGTGCATTTGGATCTTAGTGTGTGAGCAGGTCATTAATGTTAAAACAACAAGAATATTGTAAACAATATCCATGGGACCGTAAAAAAGTCAAGATATTTACTTTGTAACAGTTTATTATTATATGCAGCTAAGTTAATTCCCAGTAATAAACTGATATGATTAAGGAAATCCTAAAAATGGTACGATCTATTCCACTCAATTTGATTATATAGTATTCCATGTGGCTGTACAGAAAGCTGTAGACAAGTGCAGCGCGTGTGGGCTGCAGTACAAAATGGCAAGCACATAGAATGTGTAGGTCAAATATACTGTAGCATAGCATGTCAAAATGTTTGTTTCAAAATGTGTCTAGCTGTAAGTGTGTGTGTTTGTGTGTGTGTGTGTGTGTGTGTGTGCGTGCATGTGTGTGCAGGACATAATCAGGATGAATTACCCAGTGCCAGGTTACATAATCACACTCACCCTATTACCTCACTTCACCAACCATGTAGTAGCTACAGTCAGAGGCAGAGATACTGTAAATGTCAACCTCTCTTCCAGTTAGGCCAATGATTCGATAGAATACTTCCCTCTGCTGGTCAAACATTGACATTTCACCTTCTCTATCTAAATTGGGGTGACCACATGAGCAGATCAACAACTAATTTGCAGAAAGCTTCTTTGGGCGCCACTTGCATACTTAAAATACTGAATACTGAGTTAAATTTTTACAGAAGTTAGCCCTGGAAAATAGACAAAACAGCTGCATGCTATGCTCTGACAATTATTAACAGGACAATTATTTACAGGACAATTATTGTTAGAGTTTTATTGAAATATACTATGGTTAACAACTAAAAATCACTTACTTCAATTAATAATATAAAATATTTCTAATGTAATATCTTATCATAATAAATAATATGTTGTATTCTGAGAATTGAAAATTTTTAATAAATGCAAAATATTTACAGCATGTTTTTCATTGTATTGAAAAATCGAACTTTTAATTAACAAATATGATGTAATATAACTAAATAAAGAGACAAGCTTCCATTAAATAATGATGCATACAAATGTGATGATATATGATGAAACATACACAAGCTATGCCACGGAAATAATACAAGGGACCTGCATTTTCTTTATAATCACAGTGGTGTGACATAATATTACAATCCATGAACGTTGTTTCCAGTCAATAATATCTTATGGGCAAAGATATCAAATGTCATAACCTATAGCGTGTTACACACACCTGTGTTAGGCGCTGATTAGTGTTTCAGTGTTATCTAGCTGCACGTAGTGTGTACAGTGCATTCATGTGTGCGTCAGCTCCTTTTATCTTGTTGATGACGGGAGATAATGTGCTAAAAGAGGGCACGGGGGTATGTACAGAGATAAATACAGTTAGGGGCAGATGGGTGGTAAGAGAGAGAGAGAGAGAGAGAGAGAGAGAGAGAGAAGGAGATAGGAAGAGAGAAAGAAACAGTGAGAAACAGAGAAATAGACAGAGAAGAAGAGAGAGAGAGAGAGAGAAGGAGAGTGAGAAGGGGAGGGAAAGAGAGAGAAAGAGAAGGAGAGGGGGAGAGAGAAACAATGAGAAAGAGAGAGAGAGATAGAGAGAAAAGGAGAGGGGGAGAGAGAAACACAAAGAGAGAGATAGAGAGAGAAGGAGAGGGGGAGAGAGAAACAGAAAGAGAGAGAGCGATAGTGCGCCATGTCTCAGGTGTGTCTCTTCATGTGCAGTGCCAGGTGGTCTGAGCGAGAGAAGGCCCTCTGACACAGCAGGCACTCGTAGGGCTTCAGGCCTGTGTGCTTGCGGTAGTGGCGCGTCAGCTCGTCGGACCGTGCAAACTTCCAGCCACAGCCTTCCCACGAGCAGTGATAGGGTTTCTCCCCTGAGGAACAATAAGCGTCAGCAAGACTGATCCTGGCATATTATGGAGCAACACAGAGAACTGTCTCCCTGCTCATCTCCCTGCTCTTTCAGTTACTTTAAACTGTACATAGCTTCTTGTCCCTGTCTGCAACAGAGTGACAATTATGATTTAGTTGATCCAAAATGACTTACAGTGACATGATAAATGGACTGCATTTACACAGCGCTTTTCTAACCTTCAGTACACTGTACAGGATTGCCTCACATTCACCCATTCACACACACTCAACCGCACACGCACACACACACACTCACGCACGCACACACACACACACACGCACACACACATATTTACATCGGTGGATGGTATATAGTTAATGCAATTACATATTAAGGAACAGGTAGGGGCTAAAACGTCTTCAATACCTTGTTAGGCCAGGTTATTTTAAGTGTAAAATCAAGACCTTTGAGCCCACAAACTCACCTGTGTGTGTGCGGAGATGGGCCTTGAGGTGGGAGCTCTTGGTGTAGGTCTTGCTGCAGCCCGTGTATTCACAGCTATGGATGGCAGGCCTCTTTTTCCCTGTGGCCCGTCGACCACGCTTTCCCTCCCCTCCAGCAGGGGACAGTGGTGGTTCAGGCAGGTGGGGCTGCTGTGACACGGGGAAGTGGCCACTAGCATGGCTGTGTGAGTAGTTACAGTACATGCCGCTGTGGCTGGAGAAATCTGGGATGTAGCTGTAGTGTCGAGGGTCAGAGGTCAGCGCTTGGCCCTGAATTAACCTGTTGTCAGCGTAGGTCACCATGGAGACATGTTGTTGGGGATAGTAATGGCTGAAGTCCCAAGACTTGGCCTTACTTGAATATGCTTTATCATTGTTGTGTCTCTCCAGGTTACCTCCTTGGGTGAAGCTAAAATGATCTCCACTTGGTACAACAGTGTTGCCGAAGCCCCTCTGATACAGTTCTGCTTGGGCTGACACAGTGCTTTCAGGGGACAGGAGATCCACCATGAGACTGCCACTGCTGTTCATTTGAAGATGCTCCGGTCCCATTTGGGCCTTGAACATGCTTCCCTCTTGGTAAAGATTGCTTTGCTCAAGCTGTGGGCGCCGTTGGGTATTGTGGTCTGAAGAAGCATCGAAGTCAGGCGATGTGCTGCTCCAGTCAGACAGCAGAAACTCAATGTCCCACGATGCCCCGCTATCATCATCCAGACATTCATCTATCAATGGCTGAGAGACGTGTTGTTCAAAACTACCAGGAGACCGATCGTTGGTTTTCTGGTCCACACATAGAGAGGCACCTTCAGACTTTTTGTGATGAAAATAACATCAAGTGAAAAAATATACAAGCAAACATTATACAAACATTTGTATGCAATATTATGTAAAATAAATCAAATATAGTTATGTCGAAAAGAAGAACTGTAATCTCGAACATACCTTAATAATGTCAGTAGAGTGGACAAAGTTGGAACTAAAGGAGCTAAAGGAAGGCAGCACAGCTTGGGTAACAGCCATTGTAGTAGCTACAGGTCTTTCTTACATTAACATGTTGTCCCTGTCTATAGTTATCAGTTAGAACTGTCACAGGCTGACCAGATCACTCATTCCAGGTACAGGTTTGTAAATGTATAGGCCAAAGAACTAAACAGTTTGTCTTTTTGCCTCCATCCTTGCCATGCTATCTCACCCTCCTCTCTCTTGTCTATCTCTGTCAGCTGTGGGCTTGACTTCAAATCTCTTGGTTTCATGCAGGTTTTGACCGTTAGGAGGAGGAGGAGCATAAATGTGAATATTTAAAACTGGTGCTTGCTCTCTTGTTTTGAAACTTGTTGGTTTACACCTATGAGAAAGTATCGCATAGTAAGTGAATACATTACGACTCAACTGACTGACCATATGTCTAAAATTATTAGTCTACCTGTCAGCTAAAATCATACTAGAAATGAGCATGTAGAAAAGGAGCATTTTTATAATTTCAGGCATTTATTAAGCAT
This sequence comes from Amblyopsis rosae, assembly GCA_025399935.1. Lineage (NCBI taxonomy): Eukaryota > Metazoa > Chordata > Actinopteri > Percopsiformes > Amblyopsidae > Amblyopsis > Amblyopsis rosae. The sequence goes on along the minus strand of JAODTR010036167.1, from coordinate 3,904 downwards.
GTAAGGCCTAGAATGATAAACATTAAACAAACGGAGAAAAACATGATATTTATTACAATTAATGTTAATGTTAACCAAATGTTAACATGTCATGGTTAGTCCGTTTATTATGGCTTGAGCTATATAGACTTCATGCAGGAACACAACTGCAACCCAGAATATTCTGTGTTCAGTGTTGTATGAATTTTTATTGTACTTTATATAATAACAACCACCATTAGGTAGACTACCTAAACTTATTCTAATAATGTATATTTATTAGGCTAATATAGAGATAAAAATAAGCAGACATTCTAAGTAATATCCAATAAACAATTAAACAAATTGTAAATAAAAAAAATGTGCACAACATCTAAAATATAGTCTGTAATCTGTCTACTAACTTTTTTTATTTTACTTTACAGAAACATTTCTAGCTCCACCCCTTTTGTTTGACTATTAAGCACATTTACACAGGCCATTCTTTTTCCTGGTTAGGACACACAGTTCTTACTTCTGAGAAGACCTGTATGTAGTAGGTGATTATATTCTGAACCATGTTTATCTGCTCATTTGGGTCCAAGACAGGCCTTCTGTCACTCCACAGATAATAGTCATGGCTGCTGCCTTCTGATGACTGCCCCAGCAGATAAAGACTGCTTGAGCAAGCCTCTAAATATGGAAATGGTTGTAGGCCATCTCTTTTAGCTGGTCTACATTGGCCTACCATAAAGGTGTCTTTAAGTGTTTCTATATTAAATATGAAACGCACCACTTTAGTTAGAGGTCATATGCTTTCAAAAGCCTTACACTAAGTTTTCAATTTAGTTAACACATTACATTTACTGTGGCCGTTTTTAATTTAGGCAAAACATGTTTTGTGCCTGTCAATCAAATTGGCGTGATTATATAACGAATGAAATTAATGAACCAACAGAAACCAAACAAAAACAGTGTTTTAAATGTATCTTCAAAATGTGTTCATACACATACAATTAACTGTCCTAAAAATAATCGCTGTTTGTCTCCATCTATTGGTCGGTGGTAGTTCTGTGTGCGCCTCTGAAATTGGTTGCTATAGCAGCGGATTATATTGCAACTTGGACCAGAAACTCGGGTGCTGATATTGTGAACTGGTTATTGTAAGTACTAATAGTACGCGCTATTAGTCGATATTTACACAGTGGTAGGTAGTATTTAAAGTATGTTGATTATAGCTTTTAAAATGTTGCAGAACATTGCAGAATGAGTACCTATAGACTACGGCACTCATTCTCATAGGCCTATAAATTATACATAATATAGACCTAACGTAGCTTTATCTTTCCTGGTCGTCAGAGGCATCTTGTGGCCTCTGCTCTGAGCACTTATGCCTACTGTATCCTTGATAAATCCCGGCCTGACTTAAATGTTAAACGTGGTAAGCTCCCACTGTTTCAGAAGAGGCATGTGTTTTTAACCGGACATATTGGTCGTACGTTGAAACTTTGTAAAGGGTAGGCACACAAAAAAAAAAAAAAAACGTAGCAGTTGATTGGATGAACCAACTGGTCGTTTTCGCTGTAGGTAAACCCAGAGCCTTGGAAAGAACAGAGTTACGCCAACAAAAGTTCGATATTTTCGGTCACATGGTTCATGGAGAGGCAAAACCTACCTTCAAGTTCAGATGCTACTCGGACACATTCAAAATGATTCCGAGGCTTTCCAGACTGATTTTCACCGTGAAATTAAACTTAAACTCGTGAGATCAGGATGGTCTCGCAATGCTAACTGTGTATACCCTGACCAGCAAAATATGACATTGTGTATTTTGGGTTGGATTACAGATGGAGAACTCTTCAGAACAGTTTCTGACAAATCGAAAAACTGCTGGGGGAATGTGGAATAATGCCAAAGTCACATACAGCAAGGAGACTCATGAAATGCTTAAAGGTGAGACAAGTGCGTTTGTGTGTGTGTGTGTGTGTGTGTGTGTGTGTGTGCGCGGGGGGAGGGGGGGGGGTGCACGTGTGTGAGTGTGTGTGTATTCAATGACATGTTCTGGGTAAAAAAATATTGTTTGTCTCAATACCCAGTGATGATGGAAGAGTCAAAGCTCACCAACATCCAGCGTAGAAAGATTAACCAGCGTCTCAACGGTAGGTTTTTGGGGTTGGACATTCAACTACTGTATATTTAACATGTTTATTAGCATAGACTACAAGCATAGACAACTACTGTAAAATTAACATGTTCATTAGCATAGACTACAACATATTATGTAAATGTGTCAAATCACTCCTATTTCCACAGAGGGGCAAGCTTTGCCACAGACCAATAACCCCACATCCTATAAACCGCAGTCACACCCTAAAAGAAAGATCATTAAACCTGGTTTGAACAGTGTGTTGGCAATACCCAGAAGAAGAACTGCAGCAAACTGCCGTGCTGGGGACAGCTATATAAAGGACGCGTTTCGGGTACTTCCAACAAGTATGTTTACATTTATGTGGAAACATTCACCTGCAGGAATCTGTGTTTTATTTCCCTAGATAGGGTTTGATGAGCAGTTTAAATCCTTAAGGTTTCCCAATTATATACAATAAGCCTACTCTGCAAAATATTTAGGCAGGTGTGGAAAAAACATCTAAATCAAATCAATATTTGGTTTTACTACCCTTTGCTTTCAAACCAGCATCAATTCTTATACTGTAAGTACACTTGCACTGCTTATAGTCAGGTGTATGATCAACCAGTTATACCGAACAGGCACTAATGATCTTCAATGTCACATGTAGGTTGAAAAACAGTCATTAACTGTTAATTTTTGAAGAAGCACAAAGAAACAGGCAACCGTGATGATCGTAGACCAAGGAAACAAAAAAAGCTTATTTCCCTTCGAAATCGGAAGCTGTCCAGCAGTGCCATCAGCATCGAACTGGCAGAAACCAGTGGGACCCAGGCACACCCATCTACCGTGCAGAGAAGTCTGATTAAAAGTGTCTTCATGAAAGAGTTGCAGCCAAAAAGCCTTTCCTCGTGGAAAAGAGGTCAAGCAATTAAACTATGAAAACATAGGAACTGGGGTGCAAAGAAATCGCTAGACTGATTCAATATTTGGCTTTAGCAGAAGGCAGTTTGTTTGCCGATGGCCCGGAGAGTGGTACAATAATGAGCAACAGTGAAGCATTGTGGAGGTTCCTTGCAAATTTGGGGCTACATTTTGGCTAAATGGAGTTGGGGATTTGATCAGGATTAATGGTGTCCTCAATGCTGATAAATACAGGCAGATACTTATCCATGATGCAATACCATCAGGGAGGCATATGATTGACCACAAATATATTCTACAGCAGGAGAACGAAAACATACAGTCAATGTTATTAAGAACTATCATCATCTTAAATATGAACAAGTGATGGTATGGCCCCCACAGAGCCCTGACTTCAACATCATTGAGTCTGTATGGGATTACATGAAGAGACTTGGATTTGAGGAAGTCTACATCCACAGAATATCTGTGGTTAGTTTTCCAAGATGTTTGAAACAGCCTACCCCCTGGGTTCCTTCAAAAACTGTACAAGTGTACCTAGAATAATTGATGCTGGTTTGAAGGCAAAAGGTGGTCACACCAAATATTGATTTGATTGAAATTAGTTTGCGCAAGTCGCATATTGTAAATTGATAAAAAATACACTATTTATATTTTTGAAAGCCTTCTTAGTTTACATAATTTTTCCACACCTGCCTAAAATGGTTGCACAGTACTGTGATGTGATGGTTCCTCTCCGGGAACCATCACCTTATCGTGGTGGAGAGGTTTGTGTGTCCCTCTGATCCTGAGAGATGTGTTGTCTGGAGCCTTGTGTTCCTGGTAGGGTCTCCCAAGGCAAAGTGGTCTCAGGGGAGGGGCCAGACAAAGAATGGTTCAGAAGACCCCTATGAT
>JAODTR010036157.1:17500-20705 GCA_025399935.1 Amblyopsis rosae | reverse complement strand
GCATTAGATACAGCAGCGATGACTCTAAGCCAGTGTTTCCCTGGTCCTGGAGCACCACTACCCTGCATGTTGGAGCTGTCTCCCTGCTCCAACACACCTGATTCTAATGGACAGTCATGTGAATCAGGTGTGTTGAAGCAGGGAGACATCTACAACATGCAGGGTAGTGGTGCTCCAGGACCAGGGTTGGGAAATGCTGCACCCCCATTTTTGTACCACTGTGATTCTCCGAGCTAACTGTGGGAACATAACTGTTTTGATTTGAAGCAAAGAATGATTGGAATAATACAAAGAATAGAGACTAATAACTATGGAAACATCAACTTATTCATATCATCTGGGTTAAATGTTACCGCTAGTAACCCCAGATACATCGCGATACGCTACAGCTCATGATTTATATTATTATATTTTGGAACTGTGCATGACACAAATAAAGGCTTGTTCCTTTAACATCTCCTGAGGGAGGTTTGCGGTGTTCAAAATCGTTGTGATTCTTTCCGGACACTGCATTTAAAGCCACCGCATTCCGCTTCTTTTGCCCAGACGTGATTGGTCAGTACTACTTTGACTACAGACGTACACTACAGATGGAAACCAGGTCGCTTTCAGTGCCCAGCTCAGGTGCCTCTGCCTACAGATTCTGCATATTAATCTGCAGATACTGTATATCTGTTTATAGAGACTACTGGGTCAGTTACAAAAGACTGGAAGACGGAGTCTGGATTCCCCTGGCTGTGTTCTGGTGCTGGGTGACTGCTCAGATTAAGCCAGGACAAACGGTTCTGGTGATCACAGAACACAGATCAGTGCCGGGGGGCTGACCTGTGTTTGTCAGGTCAAAGGTCAGCTGATGGGTCCAGCTGATCTCTCTGGGTACTGCTTCTATGGTGCTGTCAGATCAGAGGAGCAGTGTGTGTTAGTCTAGTTAGCTCATTATATGACTTGTCTGTCTGTTCCTGTGCATTTCGCTAGCTTACCGTTCTCTGAGTGTTGACCCAATAATGTGATACTTCCACACGGCCCTGGCTACGTAAATAGCAACATAAACAAAGTGGCGTACACCGCTCGTATCAGCATAGCCGTAGCGCTACGCTTTGCTTCACAATAGATTCCGATGTGTGTTGCATGTAAATGCATGTTCATGTAAATATAGACGAACATGTAAATGTACATGTAAATGAGCACGTGAATGTATATTTATATTTAAATAAAGCATAGAAGTTCAGGCAGGACACGAGTCAGTCATCTCAATCAGCTGACTGACCAGCTGATTGCTGCATTACACGCATTGGCCAAATAGTTTAGGGTGCATATGTTATGTAATGGATGTATTATAAGAACTGGATACGGTGTCTTAAAATGACGCCCATTCATATAAACTTAAAGTGCTTAAAAGCGCATCCGCCAATAGGGGTGGAGCCTAATCAGAGTATTTGGGGGCAGACGTCAAAGCAATCATGTGCATTTGGCTTCAACGGTCACGTACGCGCGTTCACAGTCCTCACAGGGACAGTCAGTGTGAGATTATTTGTTGTTTATAAAACATTGGACCGTTTTAAGAATGTGATAAATAAAGGAATGATGTTTTTATAATTTATTTAGTTCTATATGTTGCGATGCCTACATGCTGTTAATAGCATAAGCTTACCTAAGTTACCTAAGATGTTTTGTTAAATGAGACATAAACTCTATACCTACAGTATATTTTAATACCTGATTTAGTTTAATCCATGGGCCATAATATAGACACAAAATATGTTAATAATCATGGCAAAATATATTATATTTGTGTGCGCGGGTGTCCCTGTGCTGTCCCGCCTCCATAGTAACCAAACAAACTCCAATGCTTTTACTCTGCTTGTTCCCTCCGATAACATCACGCAAGAAAAAATTGCTTTCCTGGGCTTTAGGAAAACTTTTATTCGCAATTTATTTCCACATTCCGTGTCTCACCGATTCCGGTTAGGTGCTCTATGAGCTGGAATATGCCGTGTTTTATTCAAGATGCCTCCAATAACTACTAAAAATAATAGCTACCAATGTCCATCGAATTGTGACAATATTAGTTCAACTTAAAAAATGTAAGAGAAATAAATACGATACATACAATCTGAGCAGGGAGTCTATTCTCTGCTGTGGGTCTGTTATTTAACATATGCTCTGCACACTATCCTCGACAAGTTCGATTTCGTAATAAAAAGCAACAGGCAATCTGCGTTATGGTGAAGATTATAACATACAGAATCGCATAAGCTACTAGCTAGCGGCTAGCGCAAGCATCCAGCTTTAGCAGACACACCGTTCACTGTACATGTGGTAACCACGTGTATCCACCATGTGTATCCTGTGTGGTGACCATGTGTACCATATGGGGACCACGTGTATCCACCATGTGGGACCCACGTGTATCCCATGTGGTGACCATGTGTACCATATGGGGACCACGTGTATCCACTATGTGGGGACCACGTGTATCCCATGTGGTGACCATGTGTACCATATGGGGACCACGTGTATCCCATGTGGGGACCACGTGTATCCTTGTGGGGACCAGGGTGTATCCCGGGATAGTGAGGAGATGTCCTCCTCACGTGGCTGACGTACAGCGGAGGCCAGTCCTCGTCCACTAATGGATATTGATTGTTACTTAGCAACGGGCCAGTCTCTGTCCGATGCCCTGCGTGCGGTTGTGAGTTTCAGTAAACAGGACAGCTGTCTGGCTGCTGCCATGGCAACAATGATGTTGATGATGATGAAAACATTCATTATGATAATGGCGTCTTCATCCTGGTAAAAATAATAAAATAAATGTATTAATTGTTCAGAATGAACACACGTGTAACTATCCTGTCCCATTGAAATCTCTGGTTTCACTGTGTGTGTGTGTGTGTATGTGTGTGTGTGTGTACATGCGTGCGTGCGCGTGTACTGTAGCTGGTCACCAATGCTGTCAGCTGCTAGCAGGAGATCTATAAATGTTTTGACCAGCAAGATAATATATTTATATTTATATACTGTTTATATAAATATACACTGTATGTATATTTATATAAACATTATATAAATATACATACAGTGTATATTTATATAAACAGTATATAAATATACACTGTATGTATATTTATATACTGTTTATATAAATATACACTGTATGTATATTTATATACTGTTTATATAGGGAAGTTTGGGGTCTCTTGCTGGA
>JAODTR010036157.1:0-15000 GCA_025399935.1 Amblyopsis rosae | reverse complement strand
ATCTGAGGCAGCGAAGTAGTCATAGCAATGCACAAAGATAAAGATATGTTGCTCTGTGTAAGCATTTTGATAAGACTGCTGATTATTATCATGATCAAGTAGCAGAAACCATGCTTGGTCATGGATTGCAGCTGTACATTTATTAATTCACAGTAAACATTTTTAGTAGGCATATTTTTAAACAGTACAACAGTTGAAATTAAATTAATGACATCCACCGCAACGTAACAGAGTGCATGACTTCAATACAGCATAGCATCAATACACCCAGCCAGTGGCAGAGTAGTGCAGTGTCTGTCCGTCACAGAGTAGTCAGACTAGTCACAGACTAGTCACAGACTAGTCACAGAGTAGTCACAGACTAGTCACAGAATAGTCAGGCTAGTCACAGACTAGTCACAGACTAGTCACAGAGTAGTCACAGAATAGTCGAGGTCTGTTCAGTAAAGAACGGCATTCTTCTCCCAGGTGATGGTGGAGGACGACAGCCAGTTGTGCCATCTGACTCGGGACCGACCCAAGATCCCTCAAAACCGGCGCCTGCCGACCAGGGCTCACCTGCTGGCTGTGGTGAGTTCCCTGCGCCTTGCTAACAGCTACCCTAGCCTGGTATCCTACGCAGGAGAGGGCCGTGATCTCTTCAGAAGCTTCAATTTGACTTGTAAACCAAGTGTGTGGCCAATCTGTGTCATACTGTTCTACTGCAAGGGTGGCTTTAACAACAGGCTTAGCTAGTTCACAGGTTCGTCCAATCACCCGCCAAGTATTTATTTTAAAGCGCTTGCGGTTTCAGTGGATGTCTCTGTCATGTCAGGTTACTGGTTAACCTACTGTATGTCCCGGTGATCATTGAAAGTGCAGTTATGGTGACCCCATTCATTTACAGTAGATACTGTCGTCCTAATACTAAGATGGCTGCCGTGTGGCCAGAAGTGCTGATTGGTTCTCTGGCTCAGGAACCGTCTAGTGTACTTCAGAGCAGCAGACTATGACTAAACACTGCTCTGTGTGTGTGTGTGTGTGTGTGCAGGCGTCCACTTCCGGCTCTGATGGCATGCTGACCCTGGATCTGATACAGGAGGACGGTGGCGTCTCGCCGCCCGACGGCCCCGCCCGATCCAAGACGGACGCCGCCCTCTCGGCCAGGACCGCCACCGCCGAGGATTCTGGGAGATCGCAGAGCCTCCCGCGCGAGCCCACGGCGGGCGCCGTCCGCGGCGTGCCCCAGGCCGCGGCCAGGAGCCCGGCGGCCGAGCCCATCTGCACCCTGCAGGAGCTCATCGACCACAAGCTGCAGCGGACCCAGCAGTTGCTGACGGAAGCTCGGGGTGGGGGTGGGGGGCGCGGAGGCTCGGGTGGGGGCTCGGCGGAGGGGGCGCGGGCCGAGGCGGAGCGTCTGCTGCGGGAGGCGGCGGCAGCGTGGGGCCAGGCCCGGGACCTGCTGGAGGAGGTGAAGGAGCTCAGGGCCTTGTACTGCCAGCTGGACCCCTCCCTGGGGCTCCCCTCCCCGGGGCTCTCCTCCCCGGGCCCCAAGACGCCCTCCGGCAGCACCAAACACTCGGTCTACCGCAAGAGTCTGATGTGAGAGACTGAGAGAGATGGGGTGAGGGCCTGATTCAGAGCCACTGGCACAAAGTCTCCCCTCCCTCCATCCCTCCCTCCCACCCAGCAGTGGGTTGTTCAGGTTCTGGGGGCGCGCTGCGTTGCTTCCCAACTGAGCCGATGTTGTGGCGGCGTTCCCGTGTGTTTTTTCTGCACTTTGGAAAGGAACAACAACAACAGAAACGATAAAAACAAACCCAAGCTTCATTCCCAGCTTAGGCCTTTCATTTAGCTGCCGGGACAAGCACGACGTGTGTTGCGGGAGCCAGTGTGGTCGGTCTCGAGGGTGCAGGGATCAGGCTATGCACAAGGAGCGCCTGTATGGCAATGACATATCGCTGGATGCAGTACTGGTTGTAAAAGTACACAGACACAAGAGGGCCTGCACCGTTACGCAGTTGTGTCACACACTTCACCGGATCCTCTGAAAATGTAATTACCAGAATTCACACTCGGATTTGAATTTCAGACAATTCAAAACTGATTTGGGGAACTGATGCTGGGGATTGGCTAATCTCAGTGTAATGAAATGGTTACAAAACATGCTGATAGAGCAATTTATTAGAATAGCAATGTCTGATTGGACAGCAATAATTCTGCAGCCGTGGTCTAGATGAAGGTTTTTAATGAAGGAGGGGGTTGTCTGGAACCTCCCTTTGTCCCAAGACAAGACACCAATAATTAGAAGCAAAAGCAAAGGAAGAATATGTGCGTTTTTGTGCACCGCATTGTCATTGGCAGTGTTTACATTGTAGAGAAAACATTTGAGGTTGCATTATGAGGTTGAATGGAGCTTAAAAGGAGGTTCTACATCTTGCACCCTGCTGTTTGTCGTTGCTACGGCTCATTGGACTGGACGATAACCAGAGTTTGTCCAACACAATGGTACCGCGAGGAAACAACGATAGGATTGCACTATGCAGAGCAGGAGCTGAGTCATGCCTCCAGACAATCACAACAGGTGTCATACACAGCTTCGGCAGGCCTGTTTCGCTGGTGGAAACAGGCCTGCCGAAGTCTGACCACTTGCTGCTTTGACCTAGAGGTCTCCTACCTGGAGTGATGGAGGCAGCAGCTGTACGGCTTCGTATGGCAGTGTAGGAGTAGTGCTCAACAGAAGACAGTGTTATAATGTTGATTGATTGATTGATTGATTGATTGATTGAACATTGATTGTTATAATTATTTGTATTTTTCACGTTTTGTTTAAAAAAAGTTATTGTTGTGGAACTATAAAATAAACAATTTGCAGGGCAACAATCCTAAAGTGAGTTGCCTTTCCAAATGCTGGAGTAGTGAAACATAATATAAATAATTCCTCGTCCTTTGGGTGAAGAAATGATTAGACAATTCTGTAGGTGTTCTCAGAGTAGTGACTCTAGGAGAACTCATCTGTGACTCAGATGCTATGGAAGGGTGACTGAATCCAGAACATTTTATATGCCACACAACAGCCACATTCACAGAAACACGTGGTCCATAGGCATGGAATCATTTGGTAATTGGTACACATACCAACAGCAGCAGTTGTTCTACTTCTTCCTGTCGCTGTTCCACTGTTCGTTTACCTCTGTAAAGACAGGACGTTTCCAAGCAGTACTGCTAGTAACTGTTAAACCTGTTTTTAGTTTAGCTTGACAATAGACCTCAGCCCAGTGAAGTTAGTATCCGAACCAGATACACTTTGTTGATTAAACACGAGACAAGTTACTTGGTTAGGAGAGACCATTGCTACGAATAACTCCACAGCCCAGACACAGGTAGACAGAAGAGACAGGCTGGGAGTGAATGTCACTCCAGAAGGCAGATGGGTTTGAATCAAACATCTGAGCACCAACACCATCTCTAGGCTCTCCTAGTACTTGAGACCATTTGTGCAATTATTACACCCAAGCCTTGATCAAACACAAAAGCAAAAAAACAATATTTTCATACGTGAGGATCATGTAGCATGGTTTCTGTAATGTCTAAGCTAGAGAGCATGTTGTTAGCTAGCTATCCTACCCCAACCTAGCTAGATTATCCATAGAAATGGTAGCAATAACAACAATGAAAAGTTGAAGTCATGCCAAAGATCACGACATTACCATGAAATAGACATTTTTACAGTGGAAGTAACCTTATACATTATATGTAACCACTACCGATAAGGAGTCAACTTTGTTCCTGTCTCGCCTGTGAACAGAGAGCATCACAATTCACAGAACCTTTACCTCTGAGTGTCGTCTATTTGGCAGATGAGTTGGTTCATTTGAAGCAAGTTGAAATGCTATTAAAAGAAAGGCTGAACAGGCAGTAAGTGCACGTGAAACAGGCAGTAAGTGCACATAAAACAGGCAGTAAGTGCACATGACAAATGACAAGTCTAAACGGACATTAAAAAGTGTAACTGCACCCTAAATTGTGTTTTTTAAGATGTAAACAAAAAAATAAGACTGCACTGCGATTAGACATATAAAATGCTGGCGTTAATGACAAAATAAAATAAATACATTTATAAAAATCATGATTTAGGCCTTTTTCACATTTCCGGGGGAACGACTTCCACTTCAGCAAGCTGAACGCTTCCGGTCAGATTATAAACGTATTGAAAAGGCTGCAAATGAAGGGCTCATAGTTCTATGATTGTTGCTTAACTTTAAGTACCAATTCTAGCAGAAAACAGACATATCTTAATTTCTATTACTTTCCAGCAGACGAGGACCTCAAGAAGAAATTGATCATTGCTAATTAGAGGGATGAGGCACCAACTTCTACAGTTTTGCGGTGTAGTACCCGTGTAGTCAGGTTGCCTCATTACCCCCACCGTATTACGTACGTAAGGACCGTAAACAGGATGAAACCGGAAATTGGGATGCACTTCGTAAATGATTCTTCTTTGCGTGTGAAAGAGTCTTATTATTGAGTATGTATATATATATATATATATATATCGCCTTGGACCTGGCTGGTTTTCAACAGTGCTCCTTGTCCGCTCGTGTATCTTCAAATTAAAATGTTAATACCCCCCCTCCTCCCCCGTCATCCTACTCAGATCCTTGACTACGTTTGACCATTTTCCAAAGTCGTGTAGTGGGTGGAGTCAGGCTCAGAGCTGGGGTGCCGTTACACTTGAGTGGCGAGGGACAATTCATTTAGACAGGACAGGAAGAAAGTGCAGCCCTCATTGGTAGCACTTCCAGGTCACTGTGAAATAGTCTATTCATGGCTAAGATGAACACCATTGTCCCCATGTCAAGTCTGTGGCTAATCAAATGGAGAGAAGTCTTACCTATTATGTTTTCACTTACATCAATGTTGAAAGAAACAAGTCATACATTAAGGGGAATGAAAGGAATATTTAGGAAATTCTGTTCTATTTGTTTTTGCATTCTTAATTTGTAGTTTTTTTTTTGTTAGTGTTAACATACTGTACTTGAGTTAGAAAACTGGAATTATCTTAGACTACTGCATGTGCAACAATTACATTTGTTCACGTGCAACAGGAACTAGTGTTTTCACCTTTTTTATGCTTCCAAAATAGCTGTGTATTACTTGAGTGCATTTACAGCTATTTTCAACTCTGGTCACAGCAGGAATCATCCATATGGTGAATTTGCTAAGTGAATGTGAATGGTACTGTAACATTGAATGTCTTCCTTACCCTGTTTGTCTTCAGGTAGCTACCGTAGCCTTAAAACCAGAGGGGTGTGTGGGAAATGTAGTCAGCAGCTGTGCACCTGTTGTTTGGCAGGTATTGTGGAGTGGGTGTTGTTGTACTCACAACATTGGACTCTCAGGGTTTTCTTAAATTAAATTTAATAAACAAAGACATAACCACTGTTTTAGTCTTTTAATTTATAAACCATCGCAGCATTTGTATGTCCATCTGTCTTCCTAACCGGTTATTATAAGGTTAGACCTAAGCTCTCAATTTAAGTGTCATATTTTTGATGATATGAATGGTAATTGTTAAGAATGGTACAGTAAATCAATGCCTACAATACACTTTCATAGCATTAGTGAGTTTGTAATATGACTTATCACATAAATTGGGGCAGTTAGGGCTAAATTATCTATATAGAGTAAATAAACTATATTATCCACTTACACTAACTTTCGATGCCCCCACTTGGTTAATTTCACCTTATTAAACACATCAGGTCCACTGACGCTTTTAATCAGGCTGATGAGATTCTGACTGTGACTGCGTTGTTGCTAGGAGACCACCGATATATGATAGGGGTAACGGGGGAAGTGGAGAGGCTGACACGTCACACCTCCCAATTAGCACCCGAAGTTGAGAGATACGAACCCATCATCGCCTCTGGGTCTGCCGGGGAATCATATCTGAGAGGACTAATAATAATACAAACAAGAACAGTGAAGGTTTAGGTGACATTTTGTCTTTTTCTCCTTCTACATAACACTGGCTGTGGGGTGAGTGAGGGGTAGACAAGATGTGAGCCTATGGCATTCCCATTAGGCTTTAAGGTTAGTAAGCGCTTCTAAAATAATCCACTTTGTGAAAAGATAATCCGGTAACACAGCCTTGGCTCCGTAAATAGGAGCACACACCGTGTTTAGGACCAAGACAACATTCTTGTACCAGTGGCTTTAACTGTTGCCGGGCTAGAGAAGCTTTGTGTTCCTGTAGACGGAAACAAGCTTAACTCCTCTGCTGACTCCTCTCCCAGCGGACATCAGGAGAGCGGGGGGGTGGGGGGTGGGGGGGTGGGGGGGTTGCCAGTTTGGACTCTGCTCAAGACACAGACACACACAGCCACATGCAAACTGCTCTGGCGGTTTGCATTGATTTCCATGGAGACTGGATGTCTAAGCGAGGCCACGTTGCCACACAACCGATGACCGGCGGTGTGGGCTGAACGACATGCCTCGACCTGGACCCAGGCTGAGATGGAGGTCAAGGGTCAGGCCTGGCTTGCTATGATTTGGATAAGTCTGCTTTGTATGTCGTTTTGTTTGCGTGTGTATACGCCTAGCTGAGCTCGGACCCGGGTCCACGCTGAAGAGGAGCCTGCCCGCCGTATTTTCTTAAGCTTTTTTAAGCACAAGGAACATTTGACCACGCAAAGCGGGACGGATTATTTACGATCTACACCCTTCTTCTCCGACCCAGGGAGTCAACTAAGGCAACTTTAGACAAATAACCTTTAATCCCTACATCGCCGCCAGTGTAAGACGGCAACAGTAAAGAGGTCAAAGGTCAAAGACACCTACAGCCTTCCGCTAAATGATACTCCTGGGTAACAGAAAAGTCACATGGTAAAAGGGCTGCATTTACAGTATATAACACATTTCGGACCTTCCGGCTACTCAAAGCGCTGTACAGTTTAGCCTCTCTCTCACACTCACACACACGCTGATGGTGGTGCCATGCAAGGCACCATCCAACCACCGGGGGCAGTATAGGGTTTGTTGTCTTGCTCAGGAACTCTAGACTTGGCCAGGAGGCAAAGGGGTTAGAACCAGTGACCTTTTGAACAGCAGAAGGTTCACCTTAACATGCTGGCAGATATACTTCCACATAAAGCATGTTAAGGCTCCAACTGAACTGTATGAAAATGACCGTCTCTAAACCACTAGGTGTCAAGAGTGTAAACAGAATATGGTGGCATTCTTAGTTGACCCTCCGCTTCAGAGCATCTGCAGTCAATCCACTACTGGGTCCGCACACACTCACACACACACACACACACACACACACACACACACAGTGTAATATTACAGTCATGCTTAAATAAAGAAGCCAATAAGCTTTTTACGTGATTTAAGCCTATTTATAACATCCAGGCAAAAACAGCACAATTCAACAAAACTGTTAAAACACAGAGCCAACAACACTGCTATTTTATAATTTTCCCGCGCCATATCAACAAGAAACCCAAACAAACAATATCAACGCCATATGTAACAGTATAGGTTTGCATAACTGTAATGCAGTAATGCATCGGAGGCAGCGAGTGCAGGCCAGAAGACAGGCAGCACAAAAACCAGGGCATAGCCTTGCTTGGCATTAACATGCAGTTACCGTAGGCAACAGAAAACACAACATAATACACGAGCTCCAACCTAGGTTTATAGGCCGCCACCCCCACCCCACACAACTGTAAGCAACATAGAGCAGGGTTGTGTGCTTGGGACACGCACGGGCGAGAAACTGCATTGAATTGTCCAACAAGGCAATTATGCCCCGTGTGCATTTATAGCGCTCTACTTATCAGTCCAGAAGAAACTTTGAGTCAGCATCAAACATAATACATTTAGGTTGCTTCTCACTTCCGAGCATCCAGTGGTGGAAATCAACACGCTTTGCACTGGAATGCCGGGGCATATAGCGATCGGGCTGTAACTACGTCTTGTATGAACAAACTAGGCTATAGATGCACAAGAACAATGATTCACCAAAAATTAAATGTGTATATGCCTTGAGTATGTTAGGCTATTATAGGCTACATATTCACTCAGATGTTTAAAAATACTTTCCTTTAACAGATTCAAATGCACAGTATTTGTGCAATTAAGACATTTGCTGTTAAGAAATGTTTCATATACTCAGTAGCTTAGTGCTTACAGTTATATCTTCACGTTGGCCGGCAGCCTGGAAGCTAGTGACTAACCTTGTCCCTTGAGGTACAAAGTGGTATTACGAAGAGTAGAGATCGGAGAGATCTGTTCATTTCAGAAAATATCTCTCAAGACTACAATGCTACAATGTCTTTGACATATAACTATTTCTTATATCTCTCTTTATATTTGATTTGTTTTAAACTAAATATTACACAAAGAACCTTTAACAGACAACAGATACAACGGAGTCTCTGGTGTGGGTTTGCGCGTGTGAGTTAACAGTCCTGCTGTCTCTGTAGGAAGAGAACTGTGGTCTAATAAAGCCACGATGTAGGCCTACAGACGGATCAGAGATCAGGATTAGCGTGAGATTACAACAGCTGTCTGGTATACGGCGTTAGACAAACAAGAGCGTATGGAATTATAGTGATATATAATTAATAAAATAAAAACGCTAGTTATAAATTGCGGTAATGGATTTTCTACCACTCTAAGCATTTCTTCTCAGTAAAACGGTATTCTATATTCATGATATATACCAATACCATAAGCTGATATTGATACAGCTCATCTTGACAACACAATCGGTCTGCTGTGCAAATCCTGATCATGGATATGGTCATTTAGACTGGTATTTGGGTTAGGTTGTAATCTGGTAACTAGTACTAAATATTAAGATACATAAAGCTGTGGGCTACAATTCCACACTCATTAAGGCAATTCTCAATTTTTCACTTTGAACAAGTACACCAGAGGTCAATGTAGTCACATATTAGGCCACAGACATGGGGTCTACTGCCACCATGTGGCAGCTAGGACCACAAAAACCGTGGTAAGAATAAGCGCCTAGAATTGGGTCACGCCAGTTTCATATTAGTTTGATAGAAGATCCCAGTCAAGCATTAACGGCAAATTAAAACCTAGACACATCTGCTGGATGTGTTCCAGATGGCTCTAACCGCAGGGCTAGGACAGCATTCATTTATCTAGCGAAAGCAGTGTCTTTTCTGTAGTGGGACTTGACATTAATGGAAATGTTAAATAAGATTCAAATGCCTCAGTAAATTCACAGCATCTCAGCAGTGAAATCGTATAAAACCTGTTAAGACTAGAGTAATAATTACCAAACAATTCATTATAGCATATTAAATTGAGTAATACTAGTAAACATCAGAATTACATTTTTTATTCAAAAACACTCCTTAAAGAAGATTACAGCACACAACTCACACATTACAATTTTTAAAAAATTAAAATAAACCTATATGAAAGGCATGGTATATTTACGAGATAATGCATATTCAGAAGAAACAAGAACTACTTCTCTATTTACATGTCGGACAAGCCCACCAAACAGAGCAGAAACCAGGGTCAAAACAGCGCTCAGAAAAGCAGACTTCCATTAGGCTGGCTGATAGAGGTTGCTAGTTGAAATCCCCAGGGGGGGACTGAGATGACCAACGGGAGGACATTTTTTCTAACTATTTCACCAGCCAACTAGACAATTAGACCTAAAGTGTTGCTTTTATTTTGTAGTATTTTACAGTGGCGTCTCTGCACTCCAAAGAGTCCCTCTGCTGCTTCACAACATGGTTCTTTAGGAGGCAGATTACATGGCAGCTGGTTGGGTCAGATAAGTAAGGACAGCTGTTCTCCGCATGACAAGACTTGAGGAGAAGGGGAGCGAGTGAATGTTAGTTTAAGAGGATGCTAAGCTTCGTAGCATCATGCCAAATGCAGGCCATGATAACTATAGGAAATAGCATCCTCTGGAGCTCACAGCAGGAATATAGATTAATAGGCAAGCAAAATTAAAATGAAACACTCCTACATGTTGGAATGCTCTCATTCGTGTGTGTGTGTGTGTGTACACTTTCAGAATGAGCTTTATACAGGACCCAGCAGGTTTCCATGGTAACAGTGACACAAGTAGAAAACAAACAAAAACAACCCTGAATGTGAGCCCGGCCTTCGAGCAAGGCAAAAATATCACCAGGAAACTAGTCGTCGTCTTCATCATCGTCGTCGTCGTCGTCGTCGTCATCATCGTCAGGATCCCTCTTCCTCTTCTCACCTTGGGCAGCCTCCCCGTCCTCATCTAGCACGCACACACACGCGCACACACACGCGCACGCACGCACGCGTCAACACTAGCTAACTAACCTGCCAACCAACTGCCAAGAGGACTTGTAAATAATCTGTTAAAATGGGCGTAAAGGCCACTTTGCCAACTTGGAACTCAAATCAAAACAGTAACGCTCCGCTGCCCTCCACTTCACACATAGAAATGCATTGTGAAGCAAAGCGTGGTGCTACAGCTTTGTTGACGTGAGCGGTGTCCACCACTATGATTGTTACCGTTTACGGAGCCAGGGCTGTGTACGTTACCAGAAAACATTTTCAGCAAGCACAGAACAGTAAGATAGACATTTGTTGAATTTGACATAGAGTGTTTAAGCTAACACTTAGCTTGCTGACTGCACCTTTAATGGAAAACCTGATTTATGTCGAGAAATCACCTTTTTGGTTGCAAGCGCAAGGACCCACACGGCCCTCTACCCCTCTCTACAGACTGTTTCTGGGACAAATGGTGTGGTTCTGGAGGCGTGTACCGTTTGAACAAGTGAGCGATTAAAAGTGTGCTCATTTAAGCAATTATTCAAATATAATCTGTGCAATTGTGCATCTAGGAACAATGTGCTGGTTAATGTAGGGTTTAATGGAATACAACTAAACATAAAAAAAACTTCTGTAGTCATACTAGTAGTTATTTGGTGACATCTATTGGTGCTTAGGAGTCATTGCTGTAATGTTTACAGGGTTCACACATCACAAGTCAAATGTCAAATTGTCTGACTTTCACAGACCTGTAATGAATAGAAAAACAGGCCAACAGAACAAAGTCTGTGACGAAGACGTGACTACTCGAGTATACATTAAGATCAGTAGTTTCTAGATGTCTTGAGGCATCTCCAAATATACCCAGTAACAGTTTCATCATTATTCCAGATACTGCATTACCAGTGGAGGCCCTGCGTTTATATACCTCTCAGCACCTCTAAGTGTCACTCTCAGCATCTCCCAGGTCACGTTTAGTTAGCTAACCCCCCCAGCCTGTCAATATAAGGATTAGCTAGCTAGGTTCACAAAAACAGATGCGTTGTGATACATACCACCATCCTCCTCCTCCTCTTCATCATCATCATCCTCTTCAACATAGTCATCATCATCTTCCTCATCCTTGAAGGAAGCAATGGCTTTGATTCATTATGTTCCAATAGCTTAACAATAAAGTTATTTATCCCAAAGTGCAGTGAGCATGGGAAGTCAGAAACTCTTAAAAACTGTTTTAATTAGAAAACTGACTGTACTTATACAGTACTTTTACAGTAATGCAGAACTACAACTGTACTATTACTACACTATAACTACAGTTCCTGCCAACTCACCTGAATGCCGTCTTTCATTAGGTAGGACAAGCCGACCTCTCCCTCAGAGCCCTCTTCGTCCTCTTCATCATCATCTGCCCCATCTCCATGAGGGCCAGCTACACCATCTACAGACACACCCTCAAGTGAGTAATGGGAACTTAATGGACAGAAATCAGTATAGACTGGCAATTCCATACATGCAGTTTTTATGTCCGTACGACCATTAAAAGTGCAGATATGGCATTCATCCATTTAGATCTGGTCATTTAGATAAGGCCTTCCAATTAACCCAGAAAACCTAAGATCCGCGTTTTGCATAGGTTCCTCATACTCCTGACATTCCGCAGAAGAGATCGGTACTGGCTTGTGTTAGTCAGAGTAACATAGTCTGTACAAGACCAGCGGCAAAGCTGCCTTTAAAATCTCTTCCGCGTCAGCAAAATGGACCAGTTTATATTTCGGATCATATCTTCAGAACGTTAAACGGTAGAAACTCAATTTTCCCCCCGCTCATAATCCAGACTAGGGATGTGTGCGATTTGTCGGATAAACTCAGGGACTATCGCTAGTCGGCACCATAACTACTAGTGGTTTTTAGTAGTGGCTTACTCGGTCTCTCCTGCCTCAGCCTGCACATGAAACACGCAAAACAATCTGTTGACGCTGCGAGTGGTAGTTGGCAGCGCTTGATTTTCCATGCGTCTCTGGTAGCGAGGACAACTCCGAAAGTGGCACACTTTGCTGTTGCCACTTGCTCCGCTCGCAGAAGACGACTCGAGTTGAAATGTGCAGCACAGTGTCATGCATTATGCAAACAAATATGACTGCATTTAATATCAAGAAGTTTGTTTACCTTTGATTAAAAGTTAGGCTAAACAGCATTTTGCTAGGCTAAACTAGCTATGGTAAGCTAATGCTTTTTAGCACAACCAAAGCATAAAGATATAGTCATACAGAATCAATATAAAGTGAAGTTTCATAATGTTTTCATCCTGCTGCTGTGAATAACGGAGCTGTATTGGCACTCGTCACTGTTGTGCTGTAGGCTACTGTAGTTCTGTTCATCTTCTGAAGATGAAGCGGTCAAATTATTATTTTTTTTATATGAGGAGAAAGGGAAAGTGATCTCCACCCACTGAGATAAAACAGTAGGTAGGGAGAGACCTGCAACCTGTAAACATGCTGACAATGTCAGACTGACTGATCAATTTGAACGGTTATGAGTGTTTTGGTATTTTTAGACTAGTCCAAGTTTAAAAATGTGTTTAACAGCAAATTTAGTCGCTAGAAACGTCCCTAATCCAGACCCTCTGCTGAACTGATGGTATATTGCTTGTGTTATTTGGCATAACGGGCTGTACAAGAGAACAGCAAAGCTGCCTTTAAAATATATCGTCTAAAAGTAAAAAAAAAAACTAAAAAAAAACACTACATCCTGAAAAATAAAGGTGTAACTTTGTACCATTTTTGGTAAAATAAATAAAAATAGATTAGAAAGCATACCCCATGGCTTATAAATAAACACATATGCATAAATAAAATTCCGTATAAATAAATGCATATGCATAAATAAATAAATGCTTTATTTCAAATAATTTTGTGTTTTTATTTGAACTCAAGAGTTTGAGTTAGTTTTTTATGTTTTCAAACAAATCTACACATCCATATAAACCATCCTTACATAACACAAACAATAGGCGTTTTTAGATTAAACATAATATTTTGTGAAATTATTGTAATTGTAGCTGAGAGGGTGCCGATTTCAGAGACATAACACTTGACGATAGCTATTACGGAAATCCTTTTAGAAGCCATTATATGAAAGTAGTGAAAAACGGCCAAAAGACCCTCGGGGTTTTGAGGGTTAACTGCCTGGAGGGGTGTTCAAGATTGCCGCAGAGGAGCCAGAGTAGCCTGTAAGGACACTGACCTTACCAAGATGGTTGCCAAAGTGGCCACACGTGCCAATGAGGACTGTGGTCCCGCTCAGCTCCTCTCACCTTCGTCGTCATCGTCGTCGTCTCCTTCCTCCTCATCATCCTGGTCGTACCCGTCCAGGAACCTTAGATGCGGGAGGAGCTCGTACACACTGTCCCGGTAGTCCTTCAGCGAGGCCACCTCACAGTTGAACAGCTCCAGGCTCTTCAGACTCTTGAGGTTTTTCTGCAGATTCATAAAAAGGGGAGATGAGCCATTCTAACCAGAACACTTTTGGCCTTGCCTCCAAACTCCTTGCGGTCCGCTGTCATGGAAACTGGTGTCACTAGAGTGGTATAGTTGTTTGGATGTTGAGTTTAAATATCAATAATCTTCCTCAAACTTTGCGTATTGCATTATGTCCATGTACATACGTTATGTATAACTACTGTTCCTTTCATGTTTGAAACCTTATTCTGCTTCTTCAGGTCTCGTGAAAAAAGGAGACTTCACTTGGTTAAAAACAGTCAAGAAGACTATACAAAATACTCTTCAAATCGTACCAGAACTTCCAGGGTGCTGAGATCCTTGATCTTGTTCCCATTGAGGTTGAGGTAGGTCAGGTTGGGACATTTCTCTACCAGGGTGTCCAGACCTCCGGAGATGCCGTTGTCACCCAGGTCCAGCTGAACACAGAACAACTCAGCAGTCAGTGGTTTACACATCTAGCGTGGTTCAATGGCCTCCGCCATAGACTGGCTTGACACAAATACACAAAAATATACTGACAAACTCTACAAGACCAAAGGATAGGAAGCTCTCTCCGGCTGAGGCGGTGAGAGGGAACAAGCCACAATAATAGTGTTTAATGCAATGGGATGCTGATCTTGCACTACTCTACTAAACAGACAGGCATACTGTCTTGCATAAGAACAAGAACACTCTGACCCAATGACCAGTTATCGACCACAACGCACCCTTTGCAGTTTGGGCAGCGAAGGGATCTTGGTCAGGGAGGTGATGCCACTGCTGACCATGCTGAGGACCTTCAGCTCCTTGTATTCGTCCGATAGCCCGTCGACATGGCCGTCAGCGGAGACGCAGTCCTCCATAATCAGCTCTTCCACCTAACACACACACACACAGAGAGTCAGGCCCGGCCAACGGTGGGAATCTCAAGATCAAGCTTCAAGTCATCCGATTGGCAAGACACCATGCACTGTGTGGCTCTAGCATTGGTTGATGGTGGTGATGCCTCATATGGAGACAAAACCGTCAGTTTAAGTAACCAATATAATTTGTAAATTGTTTATGTGGTTTGTATTGATCGAGGTTGTCTTTTGGGACGTGAAAACTGAATTTGTTTGAATGTCAGATATAGGCAATGTACGGTAGTCCAAAAATGCCTACTCCAGGTGGGGAATGAGTCCTTGCCCCAAGTGAAGGAGTTTAAGTACCTCGGGGTCTTGTTCGCGAGTGA
>JAODTR010036146.1:0-20706 GCA_025399935.1 Amblyopsis rosae | reverse complement strand
CCGCTGGGGCGCGCACTCCAACGTGACGTCACCGAGGGTGGAGACAGGAACACCTACATATACACAAGACACACATAACCTACAGATAGGAGTGGGGGTCGTAACACTCAGTGAGAGTGAAGGATGATTGACAGTTTACAATGCTGTTCATGGTTGTGTAATAAAATGGAAGCCCTGTAAGTGAACTCGATCTGCATTTTACAACATGTTGGGTTGAACAGCAGTTCACCTCTGTCTGAACAACTGAGTGGGACACCAGGACCCTAATACATTTATGGACTTATTCAGAGCAGCCATATCGAATAAGACAACAGTGTGTTCTATTTCATACTGTCAATCTGTCACCAACGGTGGTCAAACAGCGGTCAATGGTAAAGGGCAAAAAGAAGGAGCCAGAGAATTGGAAGGCTGTTGTTTTAATTATTCCCCAGTAAACATACTTAACTCATAAAACCAAACAGTGTTGCATACACGTGAAAAAGAACATCATCAATAAAGACAATTTATTAAAAATAATTCAATTAAAGACATCTCTGATAGGGACACTAAGCCAGTAATTTTCCACCATCTGCAATGGTCCATTAACATCTGGTCAACACCTAATGACTCATTCCAGGCTAAATCTTTGATGCTGTCTGACCAGGCCTTGTCCCGGCCATAAATAGTTGTTTAGACAGTTCTATTTGTTGGGAGGCGTAAAGAGAGGGGCAGAGGATCACGTTGAGAGGGCCAACACTATCAAAACATTGGCTCTTATCAGGTGACAGGGGCAGAGAGGGGTCGGGTTCATCCGGGGGGATGGGAGATGAAGGTTGGCCAGAGGTGGTCGTTACATGCGCTGAGTAAAAGTGAGAACACCATCCTGTCCATCAAGGTTTTTACATATGCAGCCGTGAAAAAGAGAGCGTTGCAGTGGTTTCTCAGATTTGTACATTTATACATTTATGTATATATATATATATATATATATATATATATGTATATATACATATATATATATATATGTATATATACATATATATGTTTATGTATATTCATGCCAGTTGTTTTATTCACATCACAAGAATGTCAAGCTTATTACATGAGCCTGGAGATCAGTGTTGGCCAGTAACTAGTTACTAGTTATTTACTTTAATATTATTACTTTTTCTAGTAACTAGTAGTATAACTAATTACTATTTACAAAACAGTAATGATATTACTATTACTAATCCAAGTAATGCTGCATTACTGCGTTAAAAGATCAAGATATCTGGTCCTAGCAAACGTAGCGTAGGCTAATAGAACCAACCTGTCCAATCATCTGGTTTGAGAGGCTGCAATGTTTTCACTTTGGATGACTGTTGACTCCTAAGGTTAATTATTGTTCCAATAAAGAAGATTCAATTCTATAATGAGCTGGCTACACAGGTTGTATTTTTTCGGAAGGGGTAGAGGCAGGGTAGTGATTGTGAAAGTAATATAGTAATGTAACTAGCAACGTAACTAATTAATTTTAATACCGGTAATAAGTAAAGTAATAGCATTACTTTTTGAAGGAGTAATATGTAAACAGCTACATATTAGAGTAACTTGCCCAACACTGCTGGAGACGAACCCAACCTTCTCCTGTGAGAGATTAGCAACAGACACAGCAGCTCGATGTAGGCCGTACACGAGAGCACAAGGACCAAGTCTGTGCTTGATTATAACACACAGGGTAAAGACCACCTTTCACAATGGGGCCTCCCCTTTCTTTTCATCACTGGAAGAGTGACAGGGCCACATTGAATCCATTTGAGTGACGCCAAGACAAAGAGGCTTCTTAATGTCCAAAAGGAAGAACCCCCACCCCTTCTCCTTCCCGCTAAACTTCCTTACTGGGCGATCATCTGTATCCGTCATGTCTTTCTTTCCTGACCCCAGGCAGCATCGCTGCATCAGCAGCAACCATCCCCACCCCCACCTCCCATCTCCACTCTGTATGTTACCTCCCTTAGCTTACCCACCCCTCTCCCCCAATTAATAAAGAGTCCAGTTGCCCCCGGTGACAAGACCCACACTTAAATCCCATCAGTCCACCATATCCCAGCGAGAGGCACGGTAGCAGCAGGACTCTCTTTTTGTCTTAAGGGGACAATGCGAGGCTCTTTTGTTAGCAGCATGACCCCACACAGGGGAGACAGTGACAGTAAGCCCATTCAGGCCCAGCACCACTTCATCTTGTACTGATCCAGCTGAGAGATGTATTACTCTCTCGGCCGGCAGATGTGCAAGTTGGAAAAGGGGGATGAGATGTTTGGATGGGGGGTTTGAGTTGTCTCCATCCAGTCAATGGTAGCTTACGAGGCCAAAACAGAATGGCACATCGACGCATTACACAGAACATATGTTACCAGCACAGCTACAAGCTACACAAACCAGACACAGACAACATATGCTAGTGTTTAGTCTCGGGTGCCAGGACACCGCTTTCCAAAAACAGCGCTAGTAAAGGTCAGTATTTTCTGGGGAAGTCCACTGTAAGCCTATCAGCCTATACTCTCCTGCAGGTCAATATTTGCTCTAGTGTGCTCTTATCAGCGAAGGGAGGTGTGCCTTATAAAGATTTATGCTCAGCCAGGACAATTTACAGACAAAATAAATGATATGCAACACAGGATATGGGCTGTTTAACATGTTGTTTGGGTGATGGCGCAGGTGCATTTGACAAGGCCTCTAACGCACATTTTTCACAGGCAAAAAGACTTCATGGTTACTTCAAATGAAGGTCTCTCTGTCGCAAGTGAGATAACTTTTACAAACTTTGAATAAAAATGTCAAGATGGCAGTAAGACCACTTCATTCAGTGTATCTGATTAGGCTCTGCATGGAGACACAGAGAGAGAGAGAGAGAGAGAGAGAGAGAGAGAGAGAGAGAGAGAGAGAGAGAGAGAGAGAGAGAGAAATAAAGCTTGTAGAGCTTTTAATGTATTTAAAGAAAATTCCATACAATGAACATACCAATCAGAATCTGGACTAAAATATTTGATAGTATAATCAGACTAATAACCCTATATGGAAGTGAAGAGTGGGGTCCAGCATGACCACATTAGATGGGACAAGCATCCTATATAACATACAGAATTCTGTAGAATTATATTGAACAGACAAAGAAAAACCCCCACCAATGCATGCAGGGCAGAATTAGGCCGCTATCCATTAATAATAAGCATCAAGAAAAGAACACTCAAATGGATGGATGCATCTTAAATCAAGTCCCCATAATACACTGCAATTTGAAGCACTGCAAACCCAAGAACTGAACCCCAAAAGCAGTCCTTTCAGTCAGCTGATCATGAGACTTACTATCCAACTAATACATAACATTGTTCCATCTCAGATCAGCACTGCTTCAAAATCACAAATTAGAGTAAACCAAATTGGTAAACATACCAAAAAGGCCTATCTGGAACATTGTAACAATCAAACCAAAACACAAAACAAACTCCATTGCTATCTGGCCTTAAACAGGAATTGTGAATTGGCTGAAAGATATAAAGCAGAGACAGATACTAACCAAGTACAGGCTCAGTGACACCAGTCTAGCCATTGATAAAGGCAGACACAAAAAACCTGGTTCCCAATAGAATCCAGAATATGTGGTCACTGCACGACAGGTGAGGTAGAGACAGAGATGCACTTTCTCCTCAAATCTGATAAATACGCCTCCATAAGATTTTTAAGACAGTTGTCATACTCTGCAGAGACAATGAGTAACCCACACACACAGACAGATAAATAAAGAGTATGGGATGGGAAAGAGAGAGAGAGAGAGAGAGAGAGAGAGAGAGAGAGAGAGAGGGAGAGAGAGCGAGAGAGAGAGAGAATGTGAGGAGACATGGAATTAGACGATGTCTGCTGTAACCTGCCCTATACATCCCATTATCGTTACTACATGTTCATATTATATTTACAGAATATGCTATTTTTATTTATTTAAAATGTGTCCATTATATATATATATATACATATATTTTATTCCCTTTAATTTTTGTTGTTAACTATTATTATATTATTGTAGTTGTTATTACCCATATTACTATAACTATTATTATTGCTGTGACTGTGTCCTTTAAATGATATTGGCTGTTATTATTATTTTTGTTATTACCACTGGTATTATTACTGTCGGACTATTTGTCCTATTGTTTGTAATAGTGTTGTTCTTATTGAGTGCTACCTGCCCTCTAGCTTTGGCAATACTGTTGTAATAACTGTCATGCTAATAAAGCTAACTTAAATTGAATTGAGAGAGGGAGAGAGGGAGAGAGAAAGAGAGAGAGAGTGAGAGAGAGGACTTGTGTGACCTCCCCAGCTAGGAACACAGAGTCCTAGAACAGCAGACAGCTGGGTCCTGGTCACCGTGGCCTTGGACAACCTGTGACAGCCTATATGGAAAGAGCTTCTAGAAAGAGCCTCCTCCCCCGCAGTGCCTGCCTGGCAGACTCTACACACCAGACCTTGCTGTCCAATGTGGAGGGAGTGTAAGAGCAAGACAGAGAGGGTGAGATTGGCAGAAATAGGAGATAATCTCTTTTGGTTGGTGGTGTGTGTGTGTGTGTGTGTGCGTGTGTGTCTGGGGAGGGGGAGGTAGACTTTATTAAAGTGTAACTGAACTCCTGTTAAAGTAATGATTGACTGCATCCATTCATTAATCATGTTTGATAATGTTCAATAACGTTTTTTGAAATCCAGCCTTCGAGGACCAGAACCAAATGTATTATTTGCATTAAAGATATTCCAAGCTATTTGTAAGCTAATACACATTTAGCAAGTGTTCTCGAAAATGACTAACCCTGCCTTTAATGGTACATGTGACATATGACGACATTATTTTGTTCTCTTGTGATATGGAAAACCTGGCTATGACAATCATTTTTTTTTCAACCATGCTCTGAACAAAAACAGTAACCAGTAAACATAACCAAAAAATAATATGTAAAAAGCAAACTGGTATTAACAATTCCATGCACATATAAGTACAACGACATGCATTAAGTTGTTACGTGAAGTGTATAATACCCCAGAAAACGGCAACAGTTAGCAAAACGATCTAACTCAAACTATAAACACTTAACTCAGATTTCACATGCACTATAGCAGCAGGGCACACACTGTGCTCTTTAAAAGTAATGAGTGAGCTGCATCCATTAGGTTCTGGCTGCGGGTTTGTTCCACTGGGGTTGGCATCTCTGCATGCAGAAACCACAGCAGAACACACAGTGAGAACACACTGTTCCACAACAACACCGCCGTATGAAAATGGGATTGTCAGTACCACAGATATATTATTCCTAAATGCTGAAATAAAAGTCACACTTTTGTTTTGACCATGTGGCAGAAGCATTACAAAGCCCGTGAAAAAGATCACAATAAAACTTGTGTCATGAGGTCAGCACATACACACAGCATCAACGCGGCAGGCAGGAATCAGCTCAAAATGTGAGAGAACTCAAGGTACAGGTTCACGAAGGCCCACTTCAGTTCACTGGTGCCAAGGCAGATGAAGAGCTCAACCAATGGCACATAAGGAAGGCGTTCCTGGTTAAATATATGAATGCGCACGTGGGCAATGCATATTTAAAGGTGCCCCTTTGACCTTTCTCCGTTCTGACTTGAATGACTGGGACATACGCCGTAGGCTTAATTAAGTTCTGTCAGAGAGGCATTTAGCCTTGATGTGATCTAGAGCGGGAGAGTCACAGATAAAAAGGCAGCTTTTGCTAACAAGGTCTGCCCTTTTTTCAAATACATACATCAGATCAACACAGCTAATCATGGATATACGATAACTGGTCATTCATACAGGCCATTACATTTGCAGATATGATAGGTAACGTATTATTAAATGCTTACCAGTGCACATGTGGGGATGCCTTTCATGTGAAACAGCTGTGGTCTACTATGTGGATGGACAAAATAAGGCCTATGTGTTGTTATGATAGAATCAACTAGAAAGTTCTAGTTGATGGATTAAAGCCCCTACAGGGTTGTTCTGATTCATTATATCCATATGAGTTAAATATAGAATACACTTTAATCAGGTTTAGGCTTGCTTCATATAAGCACCCATACCACATAGATGTACAGTACATACTGCACAAAACCATAGCCTGCAAAACATTTACGTTCATTACTTACTCAAGTTTTCCTCCCTAGCATTTATTGTGGCATCAATTTTAGATACTTTGAACTAAATGTCTTGATAAATGATTTATTGAATGTTTGGTTTATATATTGCTTTGAAGCTGTGCTAAAATGACTGCAAACTATTATTTTGTTTTACAGTCATATGTGTGTGTGTGTGTGTGTGTGTGTGTGTGTGTGTGTGTGTGTGGTGTTGGTTGGGTAGGTCAATCAGGGGTTTTTGCAATGACAGATAACACTTTGTGTCAGAGCCTGAGATAACAAACAGGACAACAGGAAGTGTCATCTATCAGTGCTGTTCCACTAACATGCAGCGCGCGTGCACACACACACACACACCCACGCGCGCACACACACACGCACACTATCAGGCACGCAGGTCCAGTCGCAAATACAAAAGTAGACAGACCCCATCCCACTCCCTCCCAACAACACTTCAAATTTATTATGGGCAATGTAAATACAAATGAAAACTACAGAACTGGAGAAGGCGGGTAATATTCAGAGATGAACGATGGAAAATCTGATATTCTCTGATCATATAAAATAATAAATTTTTAAGAAAAGAAACACACAAATTACGAGATAAAACATATTAGTTGTATTACTAGGAATTAGGATATTAACTGAGATTATGAAAATGTAAATTTGACATGATATAATAAAATGTAAATCACAATTGTTGTTGTTTTTTTGACTGAGGGGGAGATAGTAATAATAATAATAATATCAGAGAATAACTGTTTTTTTTTCTTGTATCTTTATGACTTTACTCTAAGAATATTACACCGCTCGCTCAGCTCCATAATTCATTGATTTTTACCTATGGCCCTAATAAGATATTGTACAAACAGAGCAGGCCTAGGCCTGTTTGTTTTTTTGTCTTCCCTCTTTTGTACTGCATGTCCTAGCAGTCTCTGACACTGAGCTCCTTTTAATTCTTCATCACAAGTTCCAGTGGTTGTGATCGAAGCTGCATATCTGAACAGATCTAGGGAAGGGAGGGAAGGGGGCTTCAAATCCACAGAGATGCTCCCCTTTCCCCTCACTCCTAACTAAGCAGGCCGTAAACACCACAGCGTGAAGTAGACTCCCACCCAGCAGAGCAAATTCATGCTCACATATTTAGGAAAAAAGGAGGCTTATGCCATACAGGAGTGAAATGGGTCATATAAAAGGTCTCTCACTGTAAACAAAGCTGTGAAGTTCTTTTTTCTTTTTCCGTGAGGAGAACCTCGAGAAGACGTCATGTGGGAGATGTTGAACAAGTATATAGAGTGTGAAGATGGCACCGTATATTACCATTTGGGCTAAATCTGAAATTCAAGTTTTAAAGGGGCCACATGTCCCTTTTGCACATGTTGACACAGTTCTTTGAGGTCTTAATGCAGTATCTGTGACATGCTTAAGTGAATGTACCGCATAGCTTAATTATAAGAGCTAAGAGATCCAATAATTATATTACACAAATTATAAGAGCATAATGTGTTTCCTTTAAAAATACTAGTTATTAACTGTGCATTGCTCTTTGATCCAAATGAAATGTAAGATTAGTGGTTAGTGAAACATACTGCAAGTCTAACAGTATACAATATGTCTAACTGGGAATAGTGTTTCTTGAACTTAAAATGCATGTATGTGAAATAAAGATACAGTATGCTGTAGCAGGCTAGCAGCTGATGGACGACATTGATCCCACCTCCACAGGGATCAATGCACATAAATGGAAGAGGTCATAGACCTTTGACATCTCCTTTCAGCTGGGGGAAGGGCATGGCCCTTTGTGCGGACCGCTTTAATGATCCCATTGTGCCACTGTGCCATACGCCTTAATACAGTGTGTACAGTTTTGCTGCTCACATAAAGCTCCAGCCTCAGCCAAACTCTTCTACTGTCCGACACACAGCTGCGGTGTGTCTTTCAACCGTCACTCCCACATCTGTTTTGACCTCCTCTCCCTGTGTCCTACCCTCCCCAAACCATCAAACTGCATCTATATTCTCTAGTCCTGTGTCCTGTAATAGCCTTTTCATCCATGCGTCTGCGTGGAAATTTAAATGGAAAAAATATCAAGAAGCAATTGATTTCTAAGGAATTCAATGAGATGCTATTCGGTAACAATGAGTCACGTAAACGAGACCACTGGGTTACTGCAAATAATAATTGATTCTAAAAGTGGACATAAAACGGCAATAAACCAGACAGACTTGAAACTATTGATATTGCCCTTTTGTACTCTTTTACACACAGCTGACTGTGCACATGGCATCTTGGCATTCTTCACCTCCAATAAAAAAGGACAGGTTAAAAGTTTACAAGCATCCAAGCGGAAAGAAGCATGGCTCTGCACAACAACGTTGATTTATCTCTTGACAACAATTGGCATTCACCATGGGTTTTCAAAGTTATTAAATACAATTTGTAGTAATTTGTGTCATAAGAAACTGGCTTCACCCAATGCACTAAAACCCTTGGTTCTTAACCTATTTGGAATTCTGAATGATCAGTCTAAAGTAAATTCTTCTGAATTAAATTGTGGCCTAGCCATGAGCCTCAGCATATGTCTGTAAAAATATACAAATCTTTGTTGTAAGATCCTTAAATCAGGATCATTAGTTACATTGATTTCATCTCTGTGCTAGTTTTCAACTGAATTTGTTTGAATGTTGCTCTAATTTAATATACTGTACATTACAGTACCTATGACGTGAGGCTTGACCAAAACACATGACTGAACAATCCTTGTAATAAAGCAGTATTGCAAAACAATACAATATGCGTATCTTCGCACTAATTGAAGTTGTTGTCAGTTGAATATTTTCAGTGCTAAACAAAAGCAGAGATATTTAGCAAGATGTCCCCTCAATCTACACATATCAATAAAGTCCTCTATTGCTTAGCAGAAACTTTAAGAATATTTAATCTGAAAGAATCAAGACAATTAGATATCTGATTGATCCCTGTAAATCAACTGATTAATCTGAATGATTCACTTATAGATAAACAGGAAGCACATGTGCAGTTAGCAAGAAAACATTATTTATTAGCTGATTGATAACCAATTGTTACATTATATATGCCTTTATTGCTATGACATGGACAATGCTTTTATGACATAGCCTTGTCATAACAAATAATAATGATTATAGATTGAGTGAACAAAGTAAACCACTGTCATCAAATGAAAGTAAAAGACACTCAAATACGAGGCATACCAAGCTAGAGAAAACACATATGGCTGTAGTCAAAATGACAGAGAGGGAAAAAAAGTTGGTCATCAAGCTGTTACCCTGGTAACATTGAAATGATTTGATTTAGTTGTCAAGCTAGTCCTTGTTATGTATGAAATGTCATGTCGCATCCCATAAAACTGTGCCTCACAGCAGGTCTTTGTCAGTCAGAAGAAAAACACATTATTAATTTGGAAGACAAGAGTGCGCCTATTCGCTGTGTGAATATCGTACAAAGATCCAAAATAAAGTTTCTGAGTTTCCTTTGGCTGTTAGAATCACGGCACATTTCACACCATCGCATATCAAATACTTGTTTGCCAGGTCAACAATATAGGGCGGCCTATGGTGCCATGTTTAAAAGTGCTTTGTAATGTTATAGCCTACATCTATACCATGCATAGCCATTCAAATAATTATTGACAGATTCATATATTTATAGGTTGTAGTTATGTTCATCTATATTTGACAGTTATTTGGGCTCAAATAATTTGGGGGACCCCTGCAATACGTCTGAGGACCCCCTGTTGAAGACCGCTGCTATAAAACTAATTTAATGTGTTCTTATTTTGTATTTCGTAATAAAATTGGTCAACTTTTTCCAGTTCATCAAGTATATAATTATTTAATTAGCGCGACCTTGTACAAAATAAATATATATATATATATATACAGAGAGAGAGAGAGACAGAGAGAGAGAGAGAGAGAGAGAGAGAGAGAGAGAGAGAGAGAGAGATGTATTGATATATGTGCATAATAACAGTTTATGACACATTTACATTTACATAAAATGATTTACAACTCTCAACCATCTATTCAACCATCTACATACAGTCCATTGTGCTCAGAAAAAAATGATGCACCATTTCACCTAAGACAAAATGTATCCGCTAACCTGACATGAAGGATTATGCAAAGCGACAGGAAAGAGATGTCTCCTTCAAGGCTAGAGAGAAACCTGTCCCAATGCAGAAGTGGTGTCACCGGGCTGTATTTATCTCCTCCCCAGATTAACTCCCAATTGTTCACAGGGAACAAAGGCAACCAGTGAGGAAGGCAGCCCCCCTAAGGGCCAGATGGTGAGCGCTAAGATCCCTGTGACCCCTTCAGGACTCTGAAACGATGCTGCGCGTGCAGATACAGGCCACCCAGCAAATTCACAATACAAGATAAAACATTTACACTGTATCACGTTGGTATGTTAGGAGGAGTGCCATTGACTTAGTTAGGTTATATATTTTATATATTTTATATATATTTATTTTTCATTGTTTTAAATTTATAATTAATATTTCACATTCTAAAAATAGACTGTAAACCACATAATTACTTAATATGAATTGCTGGGCACTGGGAAAGCTAACAATAGCCAAAGCATTATCATAATACTGTGTAGAGTTGTTTCTGACAAATTGATTCTTAAACAATATGGCTACTGTTTAAACCCTGACAGTGTGTTGGTTTACAATAAAACCAAACCGGTAACTGAGGTTACTAAGCATATTAAAAATGTGTGCACAACATTTTGAAGGTATTATTTATGTTTAAAAGGATTTATGTTTAAAAGCAATATATTGGCTCTAATGAGGGATGTGCTCTGGAAGGAATTCAACTTTTGGGACATGAAACATGAAGGGTGGCAGATTAAAATCTAGTCAAGACTGACTGGTTTGCCTGTAATTACAATAACAAACCACACCATACATCTTCTGGTCAACCTTATCTGACATGACTATGTATTCCTATGTGTCAGTTCCACTTAAGCAACTTAGTGACTGCATTGCTGTGATGTTTGGTGATAGGCTTACATACTCCAAAAAAATAAAATAATAAAATAATGATAATAATGATTGCTAGGCTACAAGCTACGTTATCAGTTCAATAAATTAAAAGTTTAGAATTGCCCAAGAAAGACCCAAGTAGGCTATCTGTAATCTAAATATTTAAATAAGATAAACAGAACAGACTTGTGAAATATAGCCTATTCAACAGATAGACTTTGATAAGTTAAAGATCACTCATAAAACAAAAAAAGTATTAACGTTATAAATGGTGGACGTCAGCTAGGCAGGCAACAACTAACAGCTCACAGAACAGTCATCGAGCTAGAGCGATACAATTCTGTATTAATACAATAAATAAAGCAGTGCGTCACACTACACCCTGAAATAAATTCGTTCAGTTCCGCTCAGTGTTATATAGGCTACCTATTTAAATCTGCAATCTTAAGAAAAACATGCCAATAGCCGACACGTTTACGGGTTTGCTCTGGCAAAAGTTATAATAATGCCTCTTATTCTATGCTTACCATCGCTCATCGCTGACTGTCACAGACATCACCTGCACCGAAGACTAAAGGAGACACTGTCGCACGTCGAATTGCCAGATATAATGTTTAGACGTTGGATGTAGACTATAAGGCCTACAGATATAGAGGACTAAGGAAACTTAAACGATTTACCTTATTCCAAATTGAAAGGCATCCACCACGTCCACCGACATCCAGATAATAGCATAGGCTAGTTGTTTGTGCCTGTGAGTCCGTGGCAGCTGTTCACAGCCAATACACAGGCAGTCGGGCACGGTGTGTGTGGTTGCGGGAGCCACCAAGTGACGTCAATAAATTACTATAACATTTGGTTTTGGTAGAAGCTGAACCCGTGGTAAAATTACTGCATGGGTAGGCTATTTAGAAAGAATGCGAACTGCAAATTGTGCGAAAAAATAGGCAACAGATTAGGCTACGTGACTGAATATTTGTTGGCCTTACAGTTCGTGTGTTTTTCTATCTTGGAGCCATATGTGTGTGGGTTTGCAAAAGAGGAAATTAGTTTAACACCGTTTTATTACATTGGGGGATTATATGAATACCGTAAAAGAAATGAGTAATTTTGATAAAATTAAAGGGATATAGACAAATTTAAATAGGCCTGTTCCTTTACAAACGTTATACAATAACAACTGATCACGATATATAGGTTATCCATAACACATAAAGTAAGGACATTTGTGTTTGGTAGATTATTTGTTTGTTGTAACATTCTTATTGGCAATAACTCGTATACCACAGGAAAGCCTGGTCATTTCCATTTTAAATAGTCCCACATCTGTAAAAGGCCGCTGCATATGTCTACTACCTAAAGCGTTGCCACGCGCAACACGGACGCGGACGAGCGCTCGGCTGTTCCAAGAATGCATAGCAGTATATGGCCCACTTCACGCGGACGCGTCGGCAATTTCTGTATACAAAAAAAGTGCTTTGAAATTATGTCCACACATATAATATTTGTTTAACTAAGAGTTTCTCTGGAAGGAATATTTGTATACGCCTAGAACAATCATTTGTGAGATTATTAGGCACAGTTATTTGGCCGTCTGTGGTGGGCTTCAAAATGTCACACATGCGCAGTCAACGCGCACATGTCCGCGCGGACCATATAGTTCTATGGCGCGGACAAAAAAATGTTCTGTGTGCGTGACGATATTTACGTCACGCGTACAGTCCCCGGACCTCCGCGTTCCGCGGACGCGGAAAGTATGCCTGGACGTATTATGCATTTGCGGGATGAGCAGCAGCAGATCTGAGTAGGCTATGTGGTTTGCTTGCATGAGAAATTTGCGAAGTCTTCTCTGAAAATGCCAAACTCTTTCTTTGCTGTTGACACAAGTTTGTTTTGTGTTGTTTGGTGGGTTGGATGATTGTAGTTTGAAGAAACAAGACATGTTGGCAATTTAACAGTTTATTAATCTAACAAACAGGAGGAGCATCAGTAGGCTATAAGTGTGGAAGAACCACGCATAGCCACAACAGCCTGGCACCTCATCATGGTGGTCACTAGCCATTTCTTCAACCAGCATTTCTCGCAAGTCAGCAACGTGATTGTGTTGGTCACTATAGCACGAACCAAGGTGATCCCACAAGTGTTTTGTGCGTAGTTTAAAGAAAGCTACATAAATAAATACAGTAGGCCTAGCCAGTGAGACGTGTCAGTAAACACGACTGCAACGTTCCATTTAATAGCTTGAGAACAGCTCCCTCTATTGGAGGAAAGTCAAAATACAGCAACAAAGCAGCATATGAACAGTAACAAGGGGCTGTTTGAAAGTCTGATTTATTAAAAACTGCAATAAAAAGAAATAAAGAAAGAAGAACATAGTTAACCTGCTTTCCACGCTTGGATGCATTTAAAGTTTAGAGAATAATGTTGTATTTTATGGTTCTAATTTATTTGTGGACTTGCATTGTTATTAAAGCATGTTGATGAGCTAATATGATCTCTCTCTCATATATATATATATATATATATATATATATATATATAAACATATTTGAACAGAGAATGAATACAGAATTGCGGCTAATATCCTACTTGAATTCGAATTCTTCGTACCGCACCGGGGCTCATGCGCAGTTGTTGAGGTTTTGAAGTTGCTTCTCCGGGGTGTTTGAACAGGAAGGCGGACATGTTGGCCAAGCTGTGGGAGAAAATCGGGTATCGTCTGATTTTTCAAAAAAGAACACATATCAAAATCTTGAGTTATAAGTGTACAGTATGAGGAAAAGTCTGTTTTGGCTACTTTATATCGACAGTCGGTCGATGCATGCCGGGCAATGAGAGGAACGCCAGGCGATGTTTTAACAAGACCGTGTTTGAAACGGATCTACATTTGGAAGGAGAAGTTTTTTTTTTCACCACTTCTACTTTGCAGCTGTC
This sequence comes from Amblyopsis rosae, assembly GCA_025399935.1. Lineage (NCBI taxonomy): Eukaryota > Metazoa > Chordata > Actinopteri > Percopsiformes > Amblyopsidae > Amblyopsis > Amblyopsis rosae. The sequence continues at coordinate 6,593 of JAODTR010036146.1, read as the reverse complement.
AGACTCGTTTGTCTTTTTCTGCAAGCGCCCGGCACTGATATGGACACTGGCCTGGACTTACATAACCGCACAATGATCGTTGCAAAATAACGTTGCATTTAGGTTTTATTTACATTTTGTCTAGATGCAGCAACTTTTTTAAACCCTTGTCTTTTGCGGCATCCTGTGGAGGCTGACTAATCTGTTGCCGTATTTATATTTTGCTGAAGTTGCCTGCCACTCATATTGGGGAACATTTTAATTTGAAGATGTGGCATTTGTGTATTAAACACAACTCTAACCGTTTTGTTTGTGAGCGCTCTAGAAGAAACACGTTTTTCCTTTGAAGTGCGGTTCGCAGTCGAGACGAAGAAAATAACTGTTGGCTAGCTAGCTACCACCGTCTGCCAAGCTAGCTAGCCTTGTGGTTCGCCAGCGAGCTGTTTTTGTTTATATCAAGCCAGCGGAACAGTTTGAACAGCAAAAATGTCAGCGGGAGAAAGCTTGGAGGCTCGATTTGAGAAGATCGATGCCATGTTGAAGGATCCCAAGTCAGAAATAAATACGGATTGCCTTTTGGTAAGTTTCTAGCATAGTGGAGGGCTAAGTAGCTACTGTAGCCAGTCATCCATTCGGGTCAGACTACTCCTTGGAACAGAAAAACATTGTCTGGAACTCACCACCCGGCGCGAGTAGACAACATGTTAATTACGTTAAGTGATCGTGTTATTGGCCAGTGAAGATGAAGGGTCACTTTGTTAACACTTGGGAAGGAAAATAATTTATTACTGATACATTTACACATTGCTAAGGCTAACTTGTTATGTAAGGTCGAGTTATAGGCTAAACGTTAACATGTACACCACCAAACTTAATGATGTGTTATTGCATGCTCACATCCGATATTTAATACTGGCAGATACACATCAGTTAAATTCATATTGCAAACAGTGTGACTTATCTGAGCTGCAAACTACACACAAAGCTAATGTAAATCGGGGAGGGAAGAGGTCAAAAGGTCTGACACTGGCTAGTCCCATTCAAACCAAACTACGTTTGTGTTGTGCATTTTCTAGATGTACTTATGAACTTTTTTTAATTTAAGGATTGCTTACAGCTGCCCCCCAAACTTGCAGCGGTGCAGCTGTATCGGTACACCTGTTAGCCAGAGTATGCTTCCTGTCTCTGGGTCACAGCGAATCATCTGACTGCTCTGTCTTGGCAGAAATCCATTCCATTTGCTAAATCCAAGAACCGCACCCCCTCAGCTTTTGTTACATGAGGGAATGATGCTGATGAGATTGTGATTTGATAAAGCAGAGTTTGTTGACATGTATTGAGCATCTCAATTGATGTTGACATTGAATACATTTAATTTAGGTATTCAGTGATGTTTGAAATGGAGCGTTTGGTTATTTCCCCCTCATATGCTGTATGGTCTGATCGAGCCAAAAAGCACACATGTGGCACCATTGTATTTCAGGCATGCATTTCCTGTAATTGTCTTTAGCACCCAGATTTTGTACTTGCAGGTATGGATGGAATTATAATTGTGTATAAGTCACAGGCACTGATTCTCATTACTTCAACAACATGTTTTTTTAATACACCAGTGTAATTGTGGTTGAACTGCAATGATTATAATCAGGTCTTTATATGGTCATGCTATTTGGGGGTTGTTTCCAATTCACAATCAAGAGTATTCAGATTGTATGATATGGGAAGTATGATTACATTCTATTCACTACAGGGCAGCAGCTAGTTGAGCAATGGAACATAAGAAATCAAATGCCTCTCTGTTTTAAGGAGGAGGTTACCGGTACCTTAACTCACACAGCACCAAGGACAATTTCAGTCTGTGTATGCTGCTCTAGATATTGGTGGCTCTTTAACAAGAGAAGTTGCTTAGCTCGTGCGACCTCTTCGCCTGCTGTAGAGAAAAGCAATCAAACACACTCTGCATTTTAATGGTGAAAAGCTGCGGGGACCTTTCCTGCTCGCAGCTACCCCCACACCCACCGTTCTGCAGTCTTCCTGTGACCTGTGAATGGAGGCATTTTGCTGAGACACCCTCCACCACCATGCAACTCCACCCACAGCTTAATAAAATTCCATGCTAATCAAATAACCTCTTGTACTTGACTAGCCTGGAGTCCCCTGTGTGTCCCTAAGCCATTCTGTGTGTATGGAGTTGAAATTAGGACTGTGGGCTCTGCTCTCTGTGCCCATAAACCAAAATGATGTGAACTAAAGACTCATATTTCGGAAGGCCTTGAATCTGGACATTTAACTCAAAGCTGCATCTAACTTGCTTGCCTATTAATACGTTCCATCATAAAACACAATGCTGGCCATGTTCTTGTACCTGAGTCTGGAGCTGGTCCTTTGGAATGCCAGTGCATGTTGCCAGTGCATGTGCAATGGTTCTCCTGTACAATCCAGGCCTGTGTTTTGTGAGGGTGACATTTGGCCACTCAACTCAGGGGTGGCCTGACAAGCGCTGTATTCCCGCTATCCTTATCTCCCCTTAAATAATTTCTGCTGGACAGAAGAGGGCCTTATCTGTGTTGTGCTGCCCTCCATTACTATGCTCCAGGCAGGCTCCTAAAGGCTTTTCTGTGCAGGCAGAATTCCTGAAATGGTAACTGCAAAGGCTCACTGACATTAATGGCGCTGTAGATTGTCTATGTATTTTCTTTTCCTAATTTATTTTGGTAAGTGACCAAGAACTATTTCCAAATCGTAAGCCTACCTCAAACATCCATGACAAGGTGGTATTGAAGAAGGCTTAGACCTATCCCTTGTGAATGTATAAAGTATTTTTTGGTGTAAGACGCTAGTAGCCTAACACTGCACTCCTATTTTAATGTGCTTGGTCATCATTTGGTAAAGTGTTCAAACTTGTTGCCTAGGGGCTTTACCCTAATTTAAGATATAGGCCTATATAAGAGCTAGGGAGACTTCCTGGAGTGTTTGATCCTCCCTCCCTCTATACTTGCTTATTACCCTCACTATGTTTTGTTCATTCTGTCATCTGTTATTTGGACTTATATTTGGAATACCTGTAATTATTGCAGGTACAACTATCTGCTACTCTGCATTTCACAGTGATTGATTAGATACATTATATACATTTACATTTTCTGGCCTACTATTACATGACCCCATTTTACCTTAACGTAACCTGGAAGATGACCTTGAAGTAACCCCGGTTACTTAATTCCTACAAATAAAATGTTGAATGTAGCCCTATGAATTAATTGATAGAACATTGCATATTTTGCTAAATATTACATATTTAAATATTTGGCTAATATACAATGTGACACCTTTTCTGGGTGAATTTAATAAGGCAATGTTAACTCTACTTGTACTCTTTATTTTGCCTATAAACCTATCTTGCTTATTCTTGTCTGAAACATTTGACACAAGAAGACTACTCAAATAATCCTGGTTGATCTGTAAATCTTGCAGTACTTTACACAGTACAGGCTGCAACTGATTTGCGTGTGGAAGAGGCCATAAGCGTATGTTTTGGCCATGCATTTATGTAGGAACTTCCCATTTTATTTATAAAACTTTAATACATTGTCCATTTTAACAAGAAAAATGGAAATTGTAACCACCGGACTTGTCCGCTTGAATATGCGTACACGATGTAACAACGTTCCAAAATGCTACACAAAATCACACAACCTGTTTGTTTCCAAACTGTCTGTGTGTTATGTAGTGTCTACAGTATGTTCTTGTTCTGCTCTCATGGCCTGAACTTCCTCCTCCCTTTTCTAATGCGCCGATTTGGTCATTGCTGTAGACAGCACTCTATTCTACATAATGAATTGTTGTAAATGCTCGCAATTGAATGGTGCTGTTCTCTCTCCCAACAATGGCCTCTGAACAGCGGTGACATATAATCTACTATCAGCCAAATACAGGCCAAATCACAGTAGACATGCATCTTCACTAGTGCGGCCTACACACATGGTGATTCGTGGCCGGCCTTGTTCAAGTGACCTTTGCCTGTAGTGCGCGTATACTCCACCTATGAGGTGTTGCCTGTGCTGATAACGCTGGTTCAGGGCGTATTGCCTCAAGACAAACCATTGACAAATCTAGATCAATAAAGGAGGTGTTTGCCAAGGTGGCAGTGCACTTTCCTTGGTGTGTTGATTTTTACCATAATGGCTGCATAGAAATAATATAACATACCGTATACCTTGGCTTGCATTCCATGTCACTTGAAATTAGTAGTGTTTAATTGCACTAGCAGTGTGAATATGGTAGACAATAAACTGAAAAGTGGCAGGTTATTGTGGGCATTCTCTTTGATGTATTATTTTTCGTTGCGTTGGAGAAATATAGTGTAATTCTGGAGGTTGTATTCAGCATTGCATCTGCCCTCTTGTAGCAGTGGTCCATGGAGCCATTTGTAAAGCGCTGTCCTCAGCTGTTTATCTTGGGAACAACAATAGGTTGTGCTATTTGTAGCACTGCATTCCTTCATCTGACTTGTGTGCAGGAATGCACCATAACAGACATTTTCTTATTTTCCCTATTTGTGTCCGTATTTATTCTTATAATGGAAAAATGGTTACCTTTAGTGTCTCTTTTGCAGAAAACTGTGCCCCCTCCAATGAAGAGGTGTAAATGCAGCTAAGATCGGGTAGATGTTTAAGACGCTGGGTCACTGGGTTGAAGACAGCAGTCCTAACTGAGGCAGGGTCATCATGGCAGGCATGGTGCAGTTTAGCTTGAGAACCCTGGGCTAAGTTGGTCGAAACACGTGAACACGCTCCCCTGTGGAAACAGCTCAGCGATACTTTGACATGAAAGGCTTTGTGACTGGTTATTTCTCACTGGAATGCCCTTGTTTTGCTGATTTGTGATTCACTGTCACTACCACTTAATTGTGTAGGGTTGTTAGATATACAGACCTTCTAGGTAAGTGGGATTTCCTGTCAGTAGATATAATGTGCTCCAGGAGTGCTTGAAATAAGTTTCTGCCATTGTTGTCTCCAAAGAAGATGAGTGAAATCTGTGCCATGATAAGTTGCCCTTATCGGTGTGCTGCAAAGCAGGGAGAGTCTTGAAGCAAAAAAAAAGCAGTTGATTGACTTCACTGGTTGTGCAGAAACAGAAGGAAGTGAGAAGTATAGAGCTCGACTCAGGCCAGTCCACATGCAGAGAGGGACGATGTGGCCGCATCGCCCATGGAAACTTCAACTCTGACTTAAATGTCTGGAAAAAGGCAGTGTTTGGATTTCACTCCCCTAAAGCCTACAGAAATAATTGCCCTGTGCAATGTCAACCACTGACGCATGTGTGTGTTTTGTATAGCTACACTCTTTATGATTGCCTCATCTCATTGACTGGGAGAAGAGAATGTTATTCATGTCATTATTTAGTAATCCCGGAGATGTGTCACCATCCGCCTGGAGCATTGTCGGCAGATGTAGGAAAAAGCAGAGCCTTGCAATTTCCCATTGGTTTTTCTAGACTGTTTGCCATTTTCCCAAGACTGCCACATATGATTTGTAGAAGCTTCAGCCTCTGAAATGAAGCATAGCCCCCTGGGTCTCCTACCAGCCTCTGGCAGCCATACCATGCAGGGACTGACATTTGGCATGATTTCTAAAAAAAATTTGAGTATTGTTGGTATAGTAAGCGATTGTAAGCAAATTCACCAAAGTTCTGCTCAGGGTTTGCTGCTGCCCATTTTGTGCATGCTGAAAAAATAATAGATGTGTGAGGGCATATAGCAACACAAAGTGGTGGAGACCGAACCACGAACCACACACGAACCACATATCCTGGCCTTTTCCAAATGTATGGAGTGAAGCTTCTGAGGGAGCATCCTATTGCATTGAAGGGAGAGGGCTTTTTGTTTTGATCGAATTCAAATATCAACAATCTTTCTCCAGAGTTATTGACGTATACATGTAAGCTTTGAAATGCAATCCATTAGAGTTGAAATATGACAACTGCTCACGCTCAGTTGGACCTTGGATAGTATTAGGATGGCAAAAGCGTATATATTCTTATTCACAAGCAACTTGAAGCCCTTGTCTGCTACTAGCATGGCTTCACTAGGTCAGCAGTCCCGTACCCCCCCCACCCCCCACCCATTTTGACCCCCTTTTACTGGAGAGCAATACATACATTGCTGAGGCTTGTTATAGCCCATTGCTAGCCTGGCCTATTTATTGCATGCTGGGCAGAATATAGTTTACAGCGTTTTGCTTTTAAATGTATGATTGTTTACTAATGCGTCCAGGGCTGTAGTACTCGAGTCCGGTCTCGAGATGCTTTTTCTATGTCTCGGTCTTGTCTTGGTATTTGGACTCGGACTTGTCTCAGACTCACCAAATATTGGACACGACTGAGTCCAGCCATTGAGTTTAGTCCATTTCAGGGTTTTTCCTGCATAGATATTTACTCTGATATTATATATATATACACTCACCTAAAGGATTATTAGGAACACCATAATAATACTGTGTTTGACCCCCTTTCGCCTTCAGAACTGCCTTAATTCTGCGTGGCATTGATTCAACAAGGTGCTGAAAGCATTCTTTAGAAATGTTGGCCCATATTGATAGGACAGCATCTTGCAG
>JAODTR010036135.1:9443-20707 GCA_025399935.1 Amblyopsis rosae | reverse complement strand
CCTGGTGTCACGTGACCGCAGGTGTGTCACATGACACCAGGTGTGTCACGTGACACAGCCTCTGTTCTGCAGCAGCACCACATATCAACACAGTGTGCTCTCACACACACACATCAGCACCATGAGAGCATACGCGTTGGATCTTGTGACCCTCAAGGGTCCCAGGCTGTTGCTTGAGGATCACCACAGTCCTATCCCTGTCACTCATTATGCCCCCCCCCCACCACAGGAAGGAGGAGTCATGTTGGAGCCCCGCCCGTCGTGGACCCGGGCGCCCCCGTAAGCGCAGGTCCAGCCCTGGTGGACCCCCTGTGGACCGCCCCAAGAGACCCAGGTGGGCCCCCCTCCCCATCAGCTGACTACTGCATGGGGTTAACTTAGCGTACATGCGTAGCCTGGCCCCGCCCACTTCATAGCCTTAGAGTCCTGTGAAACCCCTTCACCCCGAGCCTCACACCCCCACCAACGCTTTGAGCGAAGCTTATTTGTTGTTGTGGGTGCTGTTATTATGCAAGTCTGGACCGCCAAGACTCTCGGCTACCTAGACAATCTAACAAGCAAGTCTTTCAAAGTCAACCCGATTAAAACCCACATCACATATCACGCACGTGCACGTTGACACACACACACGTACATAGCAATCTTTTTCATGTCAGGCAATGCATACATATCATAGATCTGATTAGCCATGGTCTCTGCTTCCAGATAGCAGCACAACAAAAATATCTGATAAAGATCGCGACACAAATTACGTTTTTCGAATTAGAAACTTCTACGTACCATTGACGAGTTAGTTGAGAAAAAGGGCCTTGGATCGACCCAAAACCTCTTAAAAACGATATTCCATAGAATATTCCCACAACATCTTTCTTGCCCAGGTCCATTTTGGATACAAAGGTACATTTTAAGGGGTCACATGTCAGATTTGTCCAATCACAGCTCGAGATGTCAAGTGGCCATTTGTAGTTACGTCATCATTCGCATAATTTTCTCAATAAAAGAATAACATCTTTTGACTCAAAAAGTAGATTAGTACATATATTAATGAAATAATAGTTGCATTCATAACTAGCACACAATTTTCATAATGTCTTACATTGACCCTAACCCTATAAATATTTGATATTTTCACTCACAATGCCTTATTCCTTGACATATATAATCATCAGATGTTGTATTTTAGTCCTATAGTGCAGTGTTTCCCAACCCTGGTCCTCGGTGAACACTGCCCTGCATGTTTTAGGTGTTGCCTTGCTCCAACACAGCTGATTCAAATGAATGGCTCGTTAGAAGCCTGATAACGAGCCATTCATTTGAATCAGCTGTGTTGGAGCAGGGAGACATCTACAACATGCAGGGCAGCGTTCACCTCCCTGTGTGTGCCTGCAGGGCGGGGCTTAGCCTGCTGGACGACAAGACCAGGAAGAACATGTCCGGCCGCGGGTTCGACGCCCTCAGCTCTGCCCAGGTCTGTCCCTCCACCTGATTGGAACGTGATGACCTCACTAATGTAACATGATGACATCACTAGATGTAATGTGATATCATCATTTGATCTAGTGATGACCTTACTAGATGTAATGTGATGTCATCGTTAGGAGGTGCTAGTCACAGCCATACCTATTGCTCCATCCCATAATATCTCCTCTGCCAGATGAAGGCTGGCTGCCGGGGACGTCCCGGAGCGCTGGGCTCCATGCAGGGTTGCCATGCCACCCAGCTCCAGCAGGGGGCAGCAGCCCAGCGAGGGGCAGCATCAGCAGGCATGCTGCGGTGCAGGGCGACCCCTGGGGCCCAGTGCCCAGCCGAGAGCTACTGCAGGCAGGGGAATGCAGGTACACACATACACACACACACACACACAGTAGATACAAATACACATACTAACTCTCTCCCCCCACAGAGCCCCCCACCCTGCTGGAGAGGGGGACAGGCCGGGCCGTGAGGGGGAGGAGGGGGGGAAAGACGGCTCTGGAGGGGGCACATCCCCCCACCCGCCTCAGAGGGGCTTCTGGGAAACAGGAGGTGCCAGAGAGGAGAAGTGACTATGAGAGCTCAAGACGTGGTGAGCTGAGTGTGTGTGTGTGTGTGTGTGTGTGGCAAGTCGTACGTCATTTTCGGAAGTGCCCATGCCCATATAAGGACTTCTGGGTCTAACAGATTTTCCACATGAGAGACATGAACATTGTTTTTAATATTAACCCCTTGTGAGGTCGCTAAGTAAAGTAAGCAGTTTTGCATCTCTAATCACGCAAAGCCGCAGTGAGGTTTCCTTTAGTAAAGGTACGGCTGCATGTCGGCATTAGTTTGACTACTTTATTAACATTCATAATCATGGGAAACTAAAAGAGTTTGGCCAGGGTTAGTGCGTTGACTTATAACCTTCACCAGTTATCAAACATCAAATAACGTATGGTTAGGCTGGGCAAACAAATATATGAAGGTCAAAAGTTACATTTATTTGCACTGAAAATAAATGTCTCTTGTTTAAGCACAGTACTAAAGTATTTGTACTTAGTTACTTCACATCCCTGGTGAACACTGATTGGCTGAGAGGCCCTGCCTGACCATGTTGATCCACAGACCAGGAGGACGAGGGCCCTGACCCCAGGACGACCTCCGCGGTTAAAGGCGTTGCAGCTAGCTCCTCTGTGATTGGCTGCGTCAAGCCCCAGACCTGGGGGTGGGGCGTCACGGGGTCTGGTGTGGAGACAGGTAGCCCCCCACCCACCCACACGTGTGTCCAGGTGCAGGGCCAACCAACAGCTGGTCAGGCTCTGACTGGTGTTGTGTCTGCAGGGGCTCTGGGCCTGCGGGGGCCAAGGAGGGAATCTCTTCCCGCCTGGGGGGCCCCGTCGCTGGGCAGGGTCGTAGGGAACAGCAGGGCGGCCCCTGGAAGTCTGCTGGAAGGAGGCAGACCGGCCCCGAGAGAGGACTGTGCAGCTCAAGGCATCCTGGGAAAGGTACGAGGACGCTAAACATATCTGTTAGCCTGTTATCCTGTTAGCATGTTAGCCTGTTAGCCTGTTAGCCACCTGATGGCCTGTTAGCATGTTAGCTATTCATTCATTAATAAGTTGAACGGTATTTAGCACTAACATTAACATTTGCATTAGCTTTACTATGGTACTTAGATATGAGAGATATAGTTCCTTCTGTGTCTGTTGTGTTTGTTACAGAGGAGGAGCAGCTGGCTGCAGACCCAGAGGGAGGAAACCTTCAGGGGACGTCTGGGTCGTACCAAGCAGGTAAACAGCAACACACCATTAAACAAGCATCAACTGTAAATCTGACAGCTCATCAAATATGCTCTCAGGGAGCATCACAGGGGTGTGTGTGTGTGTGTGTGTGTGTGTGCGCGTGCGTGCGTATGTATGTGTGTGTGTGTGTGTGTGTGTGTGTGTCTCCTCTGTGGCGACGCTTGAGGCACACTGTTGCATCAACACCTGCCCATACAAGTGCAATGGACCAATGGTGTGTCAGCACATGCACACACACACACATGCACAGTTTGCACACACACACACACACACGCACACACATATAATTGCTATAAAAGTGAAGGAACCTTCATGTCCTCTGGTGACTTAACCTTATGTCGTTAAATGATATGGAAGCCTCCTTAAGAGAACACACACATCCCCTTTGGAAGAACAGACCAAACACATGCAGGCCTACTTCTGCAGACATGGCTCTGAGGAATGTGGGCATTGAATACTCTCGCTGTTCAAATATACTACATCTCAAGGCCTTGTCGGCATTTATGCTGAATGAATTAGGTTTCTTTATAACCACGTCGTGTATGTGCACAATAAACTATTTTATATGAAAATACTGTAATTAAGAGATCTGCTGGAAATAAATATTTTTTATGTCACGCGTGCACAATGTCAAAGTTCAAAGTTCAAAGTCCAAAGTTACACTGCCACATACTGGCCTGGCATTGGTACTACAGACTGTTTCTTTGTGGTCACGCAGCGGACATAGCCTTGTTTTGCATCAGTGCAGCGCTGCCTGCTTCCTGCTCAGTGACATCACTTCCCGTTTCAGGGCCACGGTGTCAGCCGGTTGCTAAATAGCGTTGCTGCCAACAGACACTTCCGATTGGACGTGGAGAGCAGCTTCTCTGAGGAGGAAGATGATGAAGATGAGGAAGAGGAGCAGGAGGGCAAAGAACTTCTTCCTCCTAATATGCCTTCCAGAATCCCTGGTAGAGCATCATCATCATATTGATACCTAACATGATGATGATACCAGATTATGCAATAAACAATAATATAGATAAAATAGGAACACATACAAAAACTGATAATGTCTCCCTGCCTGTCTGCCTATCTGTCTGCAGCGCTGCCTAACTGCGTCCTCAGTAAGGAGATGCTGGTGGACGGTCTGAAGGTCCTGATCTCCAAGGAGGACGAGCTCCTGTACGCGGCCTGCGTCCGCACCCTGGACCTGCCAGACATGTAAGCCCCGCCCCCCAGCCCCCCACATGCCTCCAGTGACACAGCTGTGGTGACTCAGTGTTCGTCTGCTTCAGATTCAGCGTGGTGGTGGAGGGCGAGAGGGGGAACCGCCCCAGGATCTACTCCCTGGAGCAGCTTCTGCAGGAGGCGGTGAGTGGCCACATCGCCCTCTGCAGGGCAACACAGGTCAAGGCAGTGTCCGCTTGGCAGAGCCTGGTGCCAGGTGACATCACCTGCAGGGGGCAGTGTCCCTAGAGCCCCACTGTGTGAGTTCTCTGCTGTGTCTGGCCTGCAGGGGGCAGTGTCCTTAGAGCCCCACTGTGTGAGTTCTCTGCTGTGTCTGGCCTGCAGAGGGCAGTTTCCCTAGAGCCCCACTAGACACCTGTACTACTCTGCAGGTGCTGGACGTGCGGCCACAGACGGCGGCCATCTTGGGCGGGGGCACCAGGGTGTGTGCCTACTGGAGCGAACGCTCACGGTGCTTGTACCCCGGATACGTGTCAGGTACGCACACACACACACACGCGCACACACGCCTGTGCATCGGACTAACTGTGTGTGTCTGTGTGTGTGCTTGTGTGTGTGTGTGTGTGTGTGCGTGTGTTCAGGAGGTCTGGGGGAGGTGGAGAAGGAGGAAGGGGTTATGGTGGAGTTTGACGATGGAGATCGAGGAAGGATCTCCCTTCAGAACATCCGCCTGCTCCCCCCGGGACATCAGGTCCACTGTGAGTGTGTGTGGGAGTGGGGGGTACCAGGTCCACTGTGGGGGGGGTACCAGGTCCACTGTGTGTGTGTGTGTGGGGGGGTACCACAGGCACATAAAGCCGACCTTCACTTGCAGGTGCCGAACCTTCTCCAGCCCTTCTCATGTCAAGTGGTCGCCGTGGGCGCTGTAGCTCCGCCCACGTGAAAAGAGACACGCCCACCACCGATAAACCGACCAATGGGGAGTCAGCAGGGAGGCTCCAAGAGAAGAGACCAGGTAAACCGTCACCTTAGGTCATTTAGCTTGCAGTGTAACCTTCCTGCAGGGGGTCCAACACGCAGACCACCAGACTACCTCGTGCTTTGTGTCTTTCTGCACTCGTTCTTCTATCTCAACCAGCCTCTCTTTATGAGCAGGTCTGTCAGCAGCTGTGTTTAGCCAGCGCTAGTCACTGCAAGCCTTTCATTTCAAGGCCTTAGGGACACATGCTCTTGTCACTCAACAGCCGCTCATCATTCAGAGCCCGTAGCCTGGAGACAAACTGTCTGGGAGCGCTCCATCCTGCCGGTCTAGCAGGTTTAGAGACACCTTCCCACAAACAGCCTGCATGAGGTGCCCGTTTAGCTTGCTAGCTTGCATAGGCCTGCATGTGAGCGCGTCAGACAGTATTTTATGTGTCAGCACTGTGCTCTGCCTCATTAAGCACCGTGCACGTATTTCAGCACCAGCTCGGGGCAACAAGAAGCCCCGGGGTTGGTGTACTGGTTGACCAGGTTTGCTATCTGAAAGACAAACGGATATGTGGAAAGTTTCCCGCCAGGCCAGGATTCGTGAGATAAAGACTCCAGATTCCTTCTGAGAAATGAAGAGGATTATCTTTCATAGTGAATCTAGGTGGACTGCCTGTCAGTTAAGCAACACTTCAAGGTATAATTGTAAGCTAATGCACTGTTTATCAAAATGAACAGATATCTCCTTTCATTAGCGTACCGTTCTCTGTGCGTGTTGCAAACATAATCTGATGCTTCCACACAGCCTGGCAGCCATTGCTTCGCAATGTGTTTCAATGTGTTTACTGTGTTCTCAGTGGGCCGGCCCAAGAAGGTCAGCTCTGCACCCGCTCCGGACTCCGTAACCAGGGGTGACACGCCCAGGAAGCGCCCGCCGGTTGACTTCTTCCTGTTCAACGGGACATCACGCAAGACGTGGTGGAGGGAGCCCCGCCCCCCCGCCGCCCCCCCCCCCCTCAGGGGCATCTTCGGCTCCCCGTTCGCCATCGACTCTTTCAGCAGCATCGCCAACGGTTACGCCGCCTTCGGCCGGCCGGTCGCCTCCTCCGCCGTCGGTGTGGCAACGGCGCGCAGCAGGAAGCCATTCCCGGTGAAGCTGGACCTCGAGGGCGTGACCGCGCCCAAGACCTCGCCCCTGCAGCGGCCTGTTGCCCCCGGCGATGGCCCCAGCTCCTGCTCCTCCTCGTCCTCCTCCTCCTCCTCCTCGCTCTGCTCCTCCGACAACGACTCCTCCTGCTCCTCCGACGAGGGCTCCTCCTCCGCGCTCCTGCGCCGCGCCCTGCTGCAGCAGCACCGGCAGAGCAGGCCCGGGCCCCGCCCCCAGACCTACCTCCAGACCAAGCCCCGCCCCCAGACCAAGCCCCACCCCCAGACCAAGCCCCGCCCCCAGCCTTACCTCCAGACCAAGCCCCGCCCCCAGACCTACCTCCAGACCAAGCCCCGCCCCCAGACCAACCTCCAGACCAAGCCCCGCCCCCAGAACCAGCCCCTTCAGCCCCACACTGCTCCACAGAGGATGTCCTCTCCGGACCGTTTGGCGACCACCTCCCCCCTGCTGCCCGGGAGGCAGATGTGGAGGTGGTCTGGCAACCCCACACAGGTAAGACCTCCGTATCTGCTGTCTGTCATTTATGGAATATGGATTAGTCCACGAGGCACAGTGTCTCCATGGGGAAATTAACAGTACTGATCATATCCAATAGAGGAAAGAATGGAAACAAAAATAATGTCCTGGGGGCGTATTTGGGTGTGTTGAAGTTTAACCTACATTTTCCCTCACGGTGCGACTGGAAACAGCTTTTACTGAATCCTGAACTCAGAAGCCTTGATGGTTTGGCACTGGAGGAATCATTTATTTCCTGATAAATACTTCCTGGAACAAGCAGGGTGGAGCCTATCTGGCACACTCTTCTTTAAAGTTCTACACAAAATGGCCTCAGCTTTCAGGTTCTACTTCTTTTTGCCTAGTTCCTGGAATCTACAGATCCATCACCCTTGGTAGAAAAATATATGGCATATGGACAATGTTGCTCCTGGTGTCTGCCTGTTACGGTTAGACTGAATTGTTCCACAATAAGTGGTTCTACAATAAGTGGTTTTACACTAAGTGGCCCTAGACTAAGTGGTTCCAGACTGAGTGTTTCCAGACTAAGTGTGTCTCCTCCCCTTTGCCAGAGGCGGGGCCTGAAGGGAAAAGCCCGGAAGCTCTTCTACAAGGCCATCGTTCGCGGCCGGGAGACGGTGTATGTGGGTGACTGTGCGGTGTTCCTGTCGTCAGGGCGACCACAGCTGCCCTACGTGGGCAGGGTGGAGAGCCTGTGGGAGTCGTGGACCTCCAGCATGGTGGTCCGGGTCAGGTGGTTCTACCACCCTGAGGAGACAAGCCTGGGAAAGAGGCAGCGTGACGGACAGGTGACTGTCTGTTGGTTCTAACTACAGGGGCTGGTTCCACACACATGCATTATTAAGTCTGTGCTCGCTAACGTACGCACATATAATGGCCCTAAATGTCTTAGTTATATGACTAAATGTCATAGTTCTAGGTTAAAAGCTCTAAGTTCTAACTAAATGGTCTTAGTTCTACAATAAAAGGTACTTGTTTGAACTAAATGTTTTTCATTCTAGAGAATGAATTTATGAATTAACGGTAGAGTCAGCTATTGCAAGCTATATGTAAGCTAATACACTATTTGTCAAATTCACTATCTTACCGTTCTTCTCTGTGCATGTTGAAACAATAACCTGCTACTTCTACACAGCCCTGGCATCATACACAGCAACATAAACAAAGTGAGGAACACTGCTCACACCAACAAAGCTGTAGCGCTACGCTTGGCTGCACAATGCATTTCTATGTGTGAGGAGGAATACTGTTAAAAGGACCCTGCCTTTAACCCAGCTTCTCGCATTTTCCCAGAATGCCTTGTACCAGTCAAGCCACGAGGATGAGAACGACGTGCAGACCATCTCCCATCGCTGCCAGGTGGTCAGCAGGGGTGAATACCAGCACCTGATTCGTCGACACAAACCTGAGGGTGTGGCCAGCGACCTCTTCTACCTGGCCGGGACCTACGAGCCAACCACAGGCCAGCTGGTCAGCACGGAGGGCTTGGCTATTGTATCCTAGCAACCAGTGAGGGCATGGGGGTGCCAGAGAGACACACTGGCCCATGTGGGAGGGGCCTGGGATGGGAAGCACTGTTGCCATCACAACACCCATCCCACATCTCACATCGGCTTGTATCCAGCGGCAACGAATCTCTGCAGCGCCGGGGGGACCGCTGGGATGTCTCCGGCTTCCACAGTGCATTTCCCCACAGGCAGGGGGCAACAGAGAGCTGTCGTGTCGTGACGCTCTGTGTGTGTGTGTGTGTACGTGTGTGCATGTGTGTGTGTGTGTGTACGTGTGCGTGTGTGTGTGTATGTGTGCGTGAGTCTATGTGTATATTCTCAAGGGCCAAATAATGTAATACTCTAAGAGTAAAAGTCCCATGAATACTAATAATCTGTCCAGCACGCTCTCAGTCTTCATGACTTTAAGACAAAGATGTGTACTCTCTGCCAAGCCATACAAGCCAAGACTTCTTTCTCTTGCTATTCAGGGGCATAGATAAATGGCTCACATCAGATTGTGTGTGTGTGTGTGTGTGTGTGTGTGTATGTGTGTGTGCGTGTGTGTATATGTGTGTGTGCGTGTGTGTGCACGCCACTTGTACAGCAGTATGTATAATATATGATAAACTGTAAATAGTACACAGATGTTATGTTTTTTTCCAGAGTTTATAATGAAGGGTTTTTACTGGGGAACTGAGGGGTCAGTCTCTCTGCATTGAATAGCATCGGGGGGACATTTGGGGTTATTTGGGGTCGTTATTAAGTGTATAAACTTTGTAAAATATGTGCTGGGCAAAGGGTGAGTTTTGTAAGTACATCCAAAAATGTGTCACCTTTTTCAATAACATTTCCTGGATAGTTTCAAGTTAATATTTGGTTTGTAAATGTCCTGTTAACACCTTTACTTGTCGATGTCTTCTATTTCTTTGCTTTATTTCATTTGCAAAAAACTGAGTTTCTGCCCTCAGCTGATCTGAAATAATCTAGTTGTGGCTCATCTGTATTAGCCTGTATTCCTAAAGAGTAGATATTTATTGGGCCTTAAATTATAATAACAAATGCATTAAAAACAAACCAAAGCACCACTAAGTTCAAAGACAAAGCATCCTCCAATCACAAGCTCAGAGCAGCACCCCGGCAATCACACAAGTATTTCAAGTAGAGCTCTTCTCGTCGGCCGACCCCCCTTCCCCTCCTCACCCCCGGGGTTGCTATGACATTGCCTGCACATCCCCCTGGGCTAATGCACTCGAGATTTCTATGGCGACCAGAGTGGAGTCACGTGACTTGTGAAGGACAATCACAGCCAATCGGATGGGACATTAGGATAAATCAGACTCAGTTCTAGTCAGTTTCTGCTTTTGCCAAATATGAGTGTGTGTGTGTGTTGCTTTCATACTTTTCATACTGTTTATGCAAAACTGTGATGGCTGCTTTGATTCATGTATAGAATGTATAGGAGGATGTGACTGTTACACTGTTACACGGCATATAAAGGCTTTAAAGGAATCTAATGTGAAACAAATCCATCTTTAACATGTTGTGTTTATGGGGGTTTAATTCTCGTGTTCCTATACTTTATTTTCTTTAAGAAACACTGGAGTCAGATCGAACCATCGTATACTGAGCGAAGTGACATTATTCTGCATCTTGTTTTTTAGACCCACAGGAAACTTTTTTTGTTAAATTGCCTACTTATATTACACAGTTTTGGCCTTTTGAAATGGGGTGATACGACCATTTTTCATTCATGTAAAAAACAAGAAAGAAGCTTAAAAATTATTTATCTTAATTTTATTGCCTTTTTTGTGTTTCAATAATAAAATAAAACTATTTGTAATGAAGCTCTGTTGATTCTGTGATGGGTGAGAGAGAGAGAGAGAGAGAGAGAGAGAGAGAGAGGGGGGGGGTGTTTCTGAGCAGTTCAGGACACTTGCCTTTCTGCAGAGACAGACACACACACATACACATAACAGCGTTACCTGCAGGTTTGTGTTGGATTTATCTGGTGGACATTGCCAAACTACTTTACCCAGAATGCTGTGTGAGAGAGGGAAGGTCTGGATGCCCTTGGGTCTAATGAGACAGGGCTTCAGGTGGTGTGCTAGTGCTCTAACATGCTAGTGCGCTAATGTGCTAGTGAGCTAGCATGCTAGTGAGCTAATGTGCTAGTGCTCTAACATGCTAGTGAGCTAATGTGCTAATGAGCTAGCATGCTAGTGAGCTAATGTGCTAGTGCTCTAACATGCAAGTGAGCTAATGTGCTA
Source organism: Amblyopsis rosae (assembly GCA_025399935.1). NCBI lineage: Eukaryota > Metazoa > Chordata > Actinopteri > Percopsiformes > Amblyopsidae > Amblyopsis > Amblyopsis rosae. Next base: position 9,867 of record JAODTR010036135.1, on the reverse strand, counting down.
GTGAGCTAGCATGCTAGTGAGCTAATGTGCTAGTGCTCTAACATGCTAGTGAGCTAATGTGCTAGTGAGCTAGCATGCTAGTGAGCTAATGTGCTAGTGCTCTTACATGCTAGTGAGCTAATGTGCTAGTGAGCTAATGTGCTAGTGCTCTAACATGCAAGTGAGCTAATGTGCTAGTGCTCTAACATGCTAGTGAGCTAATGTGCTAGTGAGCTAATGTGCTAGTGCTCTAACATGCTAGTGAGCTAATGTGCTAGTGAGCTAGCATGCTAGTGAGCTAATGTGCTAGTTTTCTAACATGCAAGTGAGCTAATGTGCTAGTGAGCTAATGTGCTAGTGAGCTAGCATGCTAGTGAGCTAATGTGCTAGTGCTCTAACATGCTAGTGAGCTAATGTGCTAGTGAGCTAGCATGCTAGTGAGCTA
>JAODTR010036124.1:0-20708 GCA_025399935.1 Amblyopsis rosae | reverse complement strand
TATATATGCATGTATATGTATATATATGTATGTATATATGTGTGTGTGTATATATATATATACGAAAAATTTTGACTTAAAAAAATGTATATCGCAAAATCTGTCAGAAAAATCACAATTTGATTTTTTTCCCTAAATCGTTCAGCCCTACACTCGTCTGTTGTATAATTGGACCAGACAACAACACAGCTCAATGCGCTCTCCTTTCATAAAGCATTTGCTTTTCCTGGTCCACTTGAGCTCAGGCAAGGCTACATCTTAACAAATAACATTCAATGTCAAATTAAATGCCTTTAAGGCTTTGGGTAGCACCCTCAGGCTTATTTAGTTTGGTCAGGCGTTGACGCCAGAGCATGTGGTCTAGACATAGACTGTGTTCAGGTATTACACGCGAGTGCCACTCAGAGACTATTAGCGTTTAATTCTAAGACAGGTTTTAAAACATTTCCACTGCCCCGCACAAGTCTTGTTTTCAAATCCAATAAAGGAAATGAGGAGTTACAACACTGCTTTACTTGGATCAGAAAAAAAAATATTGGATATATATGATCATGGTTTTCAATACAATGGTAAAGAGACAGTCCTGGAAACAGTCAAAGCCTAAACACTTTCCCTTTATACTGGTAATTTATTTAAAGCTTCTCAACAAGTGTGTGACATTTTGCTTTCTTGAGTAAAATCTAAATAAAGTGAATCACAATAACATGTAATATAAATTAGTTAATGTCTAGATTTGAGTCACATATTAAGTGCTGATGTCCGAATGCCCTATGGCTCATTTGCAATTTTGCCCATGCTGTCGTGCATACAGTGTAGAGGAGAGGGACTCACCTTGAGCCTTCGGACCATTTCCTCTTTGGAGATCTTGTCTGAAATCTCTTTGACCCCTGGAGGGTAGGTGACCTTCCCATCTGCGGCTCGAGCTTTAGAGTGAGCCATCCTCTCAGCTCTTCACTGCCTGGGGGAGAAATGGGGTCGTAGAAATATACTGCTGAGAAACATCCAGTGCAAGGAAAGAGTGAATTTGGGAGTGGCAGACAGAGAGCATAAAAACAGACTTGTTTAACTTCGGCCCAAAGGAGGGGGAGTAAATAAAAAATAAAACCATAAAGGACATCATAGGCTGTTGTGAAGTCCGATGCAAATAGTTTAATAACTTCAAAAATGGTTCAAGAGAAGGAAAAGCTTGTGAAATATTCATGGGGATGAGGTATTCCTGGACATGATAGTTCAGTATTCAAGCTGAATATAGTATGAGAGACACTGCTGCATTCTGCAAAGTGTTACATTTTTCTCTGCCACTCAGATGCCTGTAGGTTCTATTATCCATCACCATACACCACCTTGTCACCTTGCTTGTTTTACACCCAACACATGGCTCAAGGGTGTCTCAGTGCCACAAGATTAGCCTTTCAATTGAGACTGTTGTGCGTTCGGTCACAAAAGATAGGTTCATTTGGCCACTGTTGCTCACCCATAAAACTGTGTGTGGTTTTTTAAGCATGAGCCCAGTGGCCAAATGCACCAGTCATGTGACCTTTGATTTCTACTATCAGGAAAGCTAATTAAGTGCTAAGTACAAGCAATACTAAAATACACTGCAGGAAGCAGCGGGATATCCACTCTCACTGGTATGGTAAAGGTTGTGAACTTTATTGATCCTGCAAGTTCACTTCTTTCCAGAGCAATGTATTGAATGGCCTAGGATGAATGTGTGATACATAATTGAATATGGTTATAATGGTTGGCCAAGAAGCTTGCCAATATTGCTATATGCCTTAAGTCTGCTAGTACAAACTATAATTTGCAGACAGTTGTCCAAGCAGTCTGTCTTGGATTCCTTATCTAGTACTTATCTAGCGCCCATCAAAAGAATGCATGTTAGAATAAAACTGTTAATTGTCAAATTATTTAGACCTCACTCTGAAATACATTTCTTAAACACTGACATAACAAGGTATCAATTGCCAATGCAACACCTCAACCAAGATATTAAATACAGTGTAATTAGGCTAAACAACCATTAATCTCACCATCTATGCCATCAATTGTTCTAATACAACATTCACAATGAGTTTCTTTCTTTCCCATTATTGATCTTTAAATGTTTCAGTAGAGACCCCATTATAATACAAAAGTGGAGTTCTAGCATGCCTGACTCATAACAAAAGAAAGATATTGAATGAATAAATTCAAACAAAAAGAGAAAGATCACTTCTGTAACGACGCCATTCTCAATAAAACACTAAATTGATTGTTATGAAACATCTGTGTTGCTTTGTCTGCGGTCTAACAAAAATCTGTTTACAGGGTGTTTCTTTAGAGCCATGACATCAATACTTAGATCTGAATCGCAATATTAGATTTTCCAAATATTTCTTCCTTAGCTCTATTCACACCCCCACCACATACACAAACACACACACACGGTGCAAACATGTACACACACAGGACACTGGCGGACTGCCAAATTGCTTTGTTCTGACCTTCTGTCCACCCCACAGCTGCTGCCAAAGATGAGTCCTGACTCTCAGCCTATCCACTGCTCAGGTCAGGCACACAGAGTAGCGTTAGAACCAATCATAGCTAAGCATGTGCTAACATGGGGGTCTGCCTACATTTTATTTCAAAGAGAATATGTGTTTTGAATAACAGAGTTGTACATTAGTTATGGTTAGTTAACATACCCATTCACATACCCCAGTAGTTATGTAAAAGCAGGTTTGAGACTCTGCCTATTAACCGAATGGCACTGCATTTTTCCTACAAACAAACAACCAGTTCTTCACTCTCTGATCCCTGACAGAAGAGCCAATAGGCCTGGGGCAACATTCAGCCAGTCATCCTCCTGTACTAGGGTGTACTCTGACCCAGGCACCCATGGTTATTTTTTTTTAGACTGGCTAGAAGGCAGGCTACAGAATGACAGTCAGCAAAACACGAGACAAACTAAAGCACCAGCTGGTTAAACTGATTGACTCATGCATGTCTCTCTCTAACTCTCTCAGCTCAGTCACACACACACACACACACACACACACACACACACACACTTGAGGGGGGCAGGGAGGGTATGGTTTAACTAGATCTAGGGCCATAAGGTAAACATATTTTCTAAACCTATATTCACTGAGCAAACATGCTAAGTCATAGGACTACTCTAATAAACCTAGTGTCGACAGGTCTAAAACTTGAAACATCAGGAGTCAGTGCCTTTCAAGCATGCTGTTTTACAACAGTTGTACTAGTCTGGACAATTATGCAAGTTGTTCAAGGAAATTGGTCCATAGCTATCCGTCAAAACACGTAACAAAAGGGTAAACCTACAAGAAATGACGCTACAAGACGTCAACGTTTTCACTGAAATCGCTTCATAGAAAGTCAACATTTGTGGCATTCTGGCTTATCCCCCAAACCCCAAGAATAAAATAATATAGTAAATGTTTCTTAATAATAAGACACTAATGAAAAATTAGATACCCACTACGGATTAGACTGATGTTGCTTTGCATAATTACGCGGCGCGATAGTATTTAGGATCAGAAACATTTGTTTAATAAAAAATATATATAATAAAGAACGATCCAATTGACACATTAATCACGTCTACTGGTACCGTACTAATTAAATAAATAAATATACAACGTCGCTTTAACAGCATAAAGTTGATTTATAAATAAATAACATCGTAACAAATCAACAAACATGTCAGGGAAAATAAAATCGGGTTTTTTAATGAGCGTGCGCATTGTTGATGTGAAACAGGATCAGGTCAATGTCAGAGCTGGTCTAGACTTTCCTTGTTGCTGTTCTGATCATGGTTCTGATGAACAGTGAGACTCTAGTTAGCCACTCAACTAGCTAGCAGCTAGCCACATCTTGTCTGCTAACCCTACCGTACTAGCCACCGTTAGCCAAAAAGCTACAATAGCACGTAGCGTGACTGAGGACTGGAGTTATGTCAATAGTACTTGTATCGTACAATCGCCATAAGTACAGTGCTGTCCCATTCCCAATAGTAATGATACGGGTGCCATGTGGGTCGTTTCACGGGCACCGCCTGGACGTTCATGTTAGCTCGTAGGCTAGCAGCACACTAGCCGATTATTTTACACCACACCACCCGGTTAACCAGCGATGTGGATCTGACACGGTTACCCGAACACAGGCGGGGAACGCGGGCTGCGGTCCCCCTTCCAGGACTGCTAACCTGGCTGCCAATTAGTGAAATTAAATGTAATCCGTACATTTTTGCAGCACCAGCAACACATACAAACAAATCAAATTACATCTAGAAAAATAAACTGCGCAATTTCATACCTGTTTTGATGAATTGTGTTCAATTGCGTCCTGTTCTGCAGCGCTCTTCCCCCTCCTAGCTTCAAAATGGCGCCAATATGTATATCTTGTGCACCCCTGAGCAGGACACCATCAGTGGGTGCATAGCGCCACCTATAGAGATATGCGTATCCAACATTGACGCGCAGGATGCAGATGTCATCTTGACAAAGCCAAATTTGAACGGCTGCTATTTTTTCCTGAATCAACGTTACGTAGCATAATGTTAATATATAGCCTGCTGTTGCCTTTCTATTTTAAGCGTCATGTTTGTGATTTTATTTAACCTAGGCTGCTACATTCATACATAGGCTGCAATACAGTAAGCTATCCTATCTACACTACCTTTAAAAATAGGCATATTGTCCTCATTGTGGCCGGGTGGTGGGTGGGGGGTAAGGGGTCTATACATGATTTTAAAGGTCGATGTTTATAAATTGTTGTTTCAATGTTTGGACAAAAGTATAAGCCGGCTATTAATATGCTATGCTACATTCTAGTTATATGACAACGTTTAGGTCTGGTTGTATGAACAGATACTAGCTAATAATGTAATAGGCCTACACATATTTATTATCTAGGCTAATACTTAGGATATCTTAGCCTAAGCCTGCCTAAAACTGACTGTGTGCGTGTGAGAGAGAGACATTTAGGCCTATTGAGTTAATTGTTTTGGTTAAACATTGTATAGCCTATTGAATGGAAGCTTCAACCACACCATGTTATCAATTAACCAATCAATGCGGCAATACGGCACATCCGAGCACTTATAAACCACACTTTACAGCACACGCGCAAAAATTCATGGCTACGCGATGGAGGGGTTCGTAGGCCTACCCTCTGCGTCGCCATACAGGTTCAATGGCAATCCGGGCGCTATTCCTTTCGGCAACTGGGGAAAGCGAGAGGGAAGGTTTATGACACCTCAAGGCCTGAATTATCTAGAATTTTGCAAGGCCATCCTATCCCATGTCAACTATGATGTAGGCTTACCCCCTCGTCCAAGAAAGCCAACCACTAAAGAATGCGGTGTTCAAGTAAACGCGAAAGTCGACAAAATCATCCAGTGTTCGCTTGGACCTAAAACATTGTTTTCGCAGGAAAGCGACTTTCTCGTCAATTCAAAGTCCGTGAAGTCTCCAGATTGTTCAAAGCCTGGCGGAAAAACGCAATTTAACACACCGGTTAACGGCATGCGATTCTTGCGACCACTTTCAATTTACTCTCCGATGTTTGATCGCAGGGCCATATTGAAATCGGTTAGAAGCAATGACAGTGGGTGCGAAGAACAGGACTTCACCCCAGAAATTGTAGTCCTGGGTGATACAGTCAATGATGCGGATGTGTGTGAAACGGACAAACACCAATCGCCGAACTCAAGTAAACTCTTTCATAAGGAGGAAATTGTAGGGTGCAACTTTCAGGTGAGTGGTCTCATAGACACTAAGTGACTCTTGTGCCTTTGGGCTACGTCCGTCAATAAAAAATCGAAGCTGAGCTAGGCCTAACTCCGCGTGAACTAATAGTGTCATTTAACCTGCCTTGGAGACCTTTTTTGCTTAATGGCTTGTCTAATGTAGTGCCCTCTCTACACAACTAGCATTCTAATTGTTCCCCTTATTAGTTCTTGGAACAGAGGTACGGCTTTTTCCACTGCAGAAAGTGCAACATACGGTGGGAGAGTGCATATGTTTGGTGCGTCTCTGGAACCAATAAGGTTGGATACTTTAACGTTCTTGGACTCGTTAGTTGTTGAAACATCAGTGCTCACATGCATTTATTCCTTAACCTCAACAGGTGTACTACAAGCAGCTCTGCCGGAAATGCCAAGTAGGGTTTAACCCCTACAAAGTGGAGTCAATCGTCTGCAAGGTCTTTCTACTTGTCAATATGGTCAACTTTGTACAAAACGATGTACAAACGTAATAGCATAACTAGTTGTGTCAATAGTCTCAGTCTTTCGGTAGGGGTCAGTCATGCTCTGACAGTAGGCACATGCAGACATTTTTCACCACAACCAGTACTTGTGCTGCTAACTGTTGGTAGCTGCTATTAAGTGAACATAACATATTCTGTAGATCTATGTTAAGTAGAATTGTATATTATGCCATGCGTAGTACAAATGTATTGTGTGCTGTAGCCAACATTGGGCACTATGGCTTGTGAATAAGAGATGGAAATGGTGTCCGGCTGTCCGCAAGTATATCTCACCCTATGTATGTTGTCGTCCAAGGGGTGTTTGCAGACCATCTGTTGCTGTGAGAAGAAGCAGCGGCACATCAACATGAGACGGCCTCACCGCCAGGACCTGTGTTGTCGTTGCAAGGGCTCGAGGCTGTCCTGTGATGCCACATACAGCTTCAAATACATAGTCTGACTGATTCACTCGTCTGTCCCTCCTGTGGGGGTGGGTGGTGTACCCCCTCCTAAGTGGGCACTCAATATATTTAAAGTGAACTATTTTTGTAAGTAGAGAAAATATTAAATGGAATGCATCAATACGTGTAGTGCTTTCATTCAGCAATGTTCTTGCTCTTAAACATTAGAAGGTGTGACTGTACAGCCATTTAAGGAGTTGTTGGGTTATTAGATTAAAACCCAACTCTTCTGGTTTAGCTCCTGTTTAAACTTGCTGACTATCAAACAGGCACCAGTGTTTTAGAGCAAAACAGTCAGTGGTTCTCAAGCCATTAAGTTATTTTGAATCTGCTTTATATATCAAAATGTCATATCTACAAGAAAAATATAACTGTCACTCCCACACTGCAAAAAAAATGGCTCTTCAAAAATAAGAAAGTATAAACATAATTTTGCTCACAAAATAAATCTGCCAATGGAACAAGTTACGATTTCTTAAAGACATATCTGGGTACAAGAGCTCTTGTTAGGTAATTGAGTCTTAAGTGTAGTTTGTAATTTAGACATGGGACTACATGGGAACCTGTCACTATTATTGTGGACAAAATAGAGACTATAGTGATTACGTAACTCTAAAATGGCACTAAAACATATTGGAATCACTATCTTAATTGTCATGATCCAAATACTGTTTTTGAAAACCGTATTTGAACAAATCCAATGACCCAAAGAAAAGCCTGATCTTCAGCCATGGTGATTGACTGGAAAGATGCAGGCTAATAAATCAATACAATTGGACTGTACGTGACTAAGTGAAACTACATCTTTTTCAAGTCACTACTGAAAATATTCATACTTGTGAGGATATTCCCGATACGATTATCCTCAGTATTGTTGCGATAAACTATATTGTCACTCCAAATGGCTCTGCAGATACTGAAGTATGGAAATCACAATCCAAATGGTATCTGGTCCAACAGTTATAAGAGTTAATTCATGATCTTCAATGAATTGAATACTGAGGTGAGATTAAGCACCAAGGGCTGAACTTCAATTTCACTATTAAGTAAAACAATTCAGTTATTAGTGATATTCAGCCATCTCAAACATTTTCCAGGAGTGACACAGAAGTAATTTGATATGTCTTTACTTTGATACAGCCTTTTACATGGCATTAACTCAAACAATCTCACAAAGGCTGTAAACATATTTACAAGGTGAAAAAACTACAATAATCTAAAAAGCATTAAAAATGTGCAACTTCTTATTTGGCATGCACACACATTCTCCCACACACAGACCAAACCATCCCCTCATGAGCTTAAAGCTCCCTTTTGTACCTCATACAAACATATATTTCAGATAAAATCTTCTGTTAATAAATATTTCAAACACTTCATACGATACACAGTATGCATGCATGGCAGTTAAAATTGGCTTGAACCGAGGACATACACAATATAAAAACAGGTTTAATGGTGATTTGTACTTGAAATAAAAAGCCAGGTGATTTGTACAGCAAAAAGCAAATACCACGAGACAAGGGGCTGATGGTATGAAGTGTTTGACTTGAGAACAGTAGTAGCACAATTATGTATCTTTTGAACATCAATGAGTGCTGAATGTCAGCATTTCCCTACGTGTATACGTACCTACGCACCACACAAATACAATATGCTACGGTGTACGACGGTTAACGGGAACATCGCGTGCCCTTATTTAATCGCGTTAACAAAGAAAAGACAGCTGGCTATGCGTGTATACATGCGCCGTGAGCACAACAGGTTACGGTGTAAGACGGTGACAAATATACAGTGCGTACCGAAACACTCCGCGATAGAATGCTTTGACGGCATGACACAGTGTAACAGCGTTTACAACCATAATCTATGTCCGACAAGTAAATAAGGACGGCACAATGAAGCACGCATGAACATTCTGCATCCGCTCTTCAGTTCAGTCGGTCAGGAGGAGTCACTAAGGACGAGGGAGGCTAGTTTGGTGGAAATCATTTAAGCGGATCATGCATGCACATCTCCACCACCAGAAGAGGGTTTCTTAAACGCAGTCGATACAAAACAAAGAGAGAGGAGTCCATCCAGAATGTACAGCCACTCCTCTCACAGTAGTAAAACAAACAGTGATAACACCACCTCTGTAAACCCTTTCATTCTTTCTGAAAAACGTAGTGCAATAGGAATACGAGAGCACCGCTGGCTAGCTGTGTCTTTCCCCCAGGATGTAGTTCCAGTCAAGTTCATCTCTGGAAAACAAGCCATAATGTCATTCAGGTGCGATACAGTTCAGGTTTTGACAGGTGGACCTTAGAAGAAGAAAGGGGGCAGGTCTTTAATACAATACGACCATACCGGAGAGATACACCCAGTGTCAGCTCATCTTCACCAGCAGGTGGCGTCAAACGGGTCCAATCATACACTACATTCTTGTTTACCACCCCTTGTTGCCATGACGACCGCCGCCTCCCCTTCTTCTGCTGAGAAGGCCAGTAGGTCAACATATTAGTATGTCCTACAGACCAGTAGGCCCAACAGACCAGTAGGTCCAATAAACCAGCCGTGTCAACAGGCCACACGGTCCTACACACCAGTAGGTCAGTGGCTAAAGGGTCAGGGCCGTGTCTCAGGTGTGGATGTGTGAGTGCTGCTGGTTCAGGAGCCCCACTGCTCCCAGCAGAGGCAGGGCGACGTCTCCCACCTTGCCCAGGTAGCGAGACCAGGGCGGGGCACAGCAGCAGCAGCCCCGCCCTGCAACCTGGGCCTGGCCGGGGGGCAAGGAGTGCCTGGGGGCCCAGGTCAGCCCGGGGGGGTGTCGGGGGGAGCAGGGGGAGCGGGGCAGGTGGCACCCCCGGGGAGGAAGCAGCGTCAGCGGGACGGGCTGGCAGGTCACGGTGGGCAGAGAGGCGGGGTGGGGGGGTGCCCCTAGTGGCCGCCGGACCTGAGGGGGGCCAGGGGGACGGCGGGGGGCCGCGCGGGCAGCGGGGGGCCAAACTGGCACGGGGGCGGAGGGAAGGCGGCGCTCTGCCCCCCGCGGGGCTCCTGTCAGAGGCTGGTGGCCGACACGCTGGAGTCGGGGAGGTAGGTGGTGACAACGCGGTAGCCCTGGGCGCGCCGGATCATGTCGCGCATCTCGCCGTTCAGCTCCAGCAGCTTGGAGCAGATGAGGCTGAGGTCCTGGCGAGAGCCCACCAGGGCGATGGTGCCCGTCTGGCCCAGAGTCTGGTGGCGGAAGTACACGTTGAGCAGCGTCTGGACCTCGCTCTCCGAGCTGCCGCCGAACACGCTGCTGGGCCACTGCCTCCTGGTGGAGGCAAGCGGAATTGCAGAGGGTTACTAGGACTGTGGTGCTGTTGACAAAGCGGAGCTGTTGCTGTGCAGTAACACGGTAACATCCCTAGTCATTCACTCCAAAACTGATGTGCGCCCCCTTGTGGTAAACAGCCTGTGTGTCAAACAATTTGAACATTTTTGACTTTTTACAGTTGTGGTCCGCTTAGGAACCATCAAGAAACATGGATGGGATTGGACCTTGTAAACAAACCAGATTAACACAGCTTTGTATCGCTCATGATGAACCAGTTGGCTTCCTGTAGCTATCCAAGAACAAGCTAGCATAGCGCAAACACGGACTAAGGCACAGAACATATACAGGGTATCGGAGGTGTATGCTTGTTTCCACGACGACGACGCCCCACCCACCTGCACTCCTGGATGTAGCGCACGGCTTTGGTGAACTCCTGGCTCTTCAGGCACTCCAGGATGGCCTGCACGGCTGCCTCCGCCGTGGGGAAGCTGGGCACGGGCAGCGCCACCGCCTGGCCACCGGCCTGGCTGGCCTGGCGGGTGTGCTCCATGTCACTGGCCACCGCAGCCTCGGCCGCACGCAGGCTGCCCTTCAGCTCCGTCAGCTCCCGGGACATGTTCAGCAGCTGGGACACACAGACACGGTGGTCAGTGTGTGTGTGTGTGTGTGTGTGTGTGTGTGTGTGTGTGTGTGTGTGAGAGAGTGTAACAGAGAGATGTAACTGGTAACAATTGACTGTGTGTGTGTGTGCGTGTAACAGAGAGAGATGGTAACGTAACAATTGACTTTGTGTGTGTGTGTGTGTGCGTGTAACAGAGAAAGATGTGGTAACTAATTTCTGATCTCTGAAATGTCAGAGACTTCAAAATTACAGTTGGAAGCCAACAAACAGGTGAAGTCACCAGGGTCTTCATAGGCACTTTTTCATAGCACACAAACATTTACTCATAATCTGAACTAAATTCAGTATATGTCACGATTCCACATTTGTAATGTCAAGTGGCATGTAGTGCTGATATTCAGATGAGTCAGATATTGTGAGAAATAGTGGAATAAATGTATGTTTGAGAACTGACCTCAGGCACAGAGCTGAGAGCGTGCACCTGACCAATGAGCTTGCAGTAAGACTGGAAGAGTAGGAGGAGCTGGAAGTGCAGCTTGTAGAGCCTCTGACACAGCTCCAGTTGCTATGGTAAACACATTAGCATCATTAGGGCAAAGCACAGCCATGCAATAAACACCCACGCACGCATGTCACACACACACATACAATTGCAAGCGTGCAATACTAGACACATGAACATACAAAGTACAAAAGAAGAGGTTTAGAAAGAAGGAGCACCGTGTTAACTCCAGTAAGGAAACTAATACTAAATGTTTTCTTAGCTAGCTAGTGGAAGCTAACCAGCACCATGTACCTACTGTAAATGAGTAGATGGAACAAGTAAACAAATAGTACCTTATTAATAGACACCTGTGTGAAACGTTCATGCCAGATTATTTGGTAGTGTGTAAATGAAATGATCTTAAAAGGGTGGAGTGTATTTAACTGGATACATGGCCCAAGTACCACTCACACGTGTATGCACGTGCATTTAAGCATGCACTTTATTGAGCTTTCCATTTGTAACCAAACAAAATGGTGGTACGACTTCTGTTGAAAGTAGCAGTAGTAGGTTTTAAAGTCATCGAAAAAGGATATATTGATACAAGATCTCATTTGAAAGAAATGTTAAAGTTAAGTAAAGGAACTTGTAAGGGAACTTACTGCAAGAGATTCCATTTGCTAGACAGCGAGAGAGCATGTTAGGGCGTCAGAGTGAGATGAGAGGAAGACAAAGCATCAATCAAACACATGCACAGCACAGAAAAGCACAGAACAGAGGACTGCTGCCGAGACACCATTTCATTTCAATTAGGGCCAGTGAGGCCAGGTAGACTCATTAAACACATGCAAGGTGCAGAGAGAGAGAGAGAGAGAGAGAGAGAGAGAGAGAGAGAGAGAAAATAAGAGTTCATTTTAGAGAATGAGTCAGAGAGAGAGTTAGTTAGAGAAGTAGAGAGAACTAGAGAAGGCTTTTCAATGTGTGTTCAAACAGAACAGTAAGGTGGCCCCTACCTTCTCCTCAGAGTCCCCCGGCTGGCAAGTGACCACACCCTCACCGGGGCACCTGGGAAATGTGTCCTTACAGTTCCTCAGCCACTGACATAGAATAAAGGTAAATATTGTATAATACTTAAAAACTCTACTTTTTGTATTCTCATTTTATATTATGCATTTATACATTAAGTGTTTTTACATTCAAAACACAAACAAATTAAAGAAAGCAAATTGTGTGAAGCCAGAAATAACACTGCAGAAAATATAAAGTACAAAACAATGACAATAAGTCAAATGATGTTCCACATACCGACACAGCAGCCTCCTCTCTGGTGTTGTATGTGTCTAGGTACTCCTGAAGCTCCAGAGCACTGAACTTCATCTTCTCCAGCAGGCCATAGGACATGATCTGGAGGGAGACAGCCAATCAGATGCTATAAAAGAAGGCTGAGACATAAGAGACAGCAGGGCAACGTATTCACTGTTACTTCTATCACGTTAACAACGCTGACGCCCGATGGAACACGCTCCGTCCTCACACTGTACTGTGCCTGCCCTGAATGCAGTGTGGAGAAGCGGGTACGCACCGTGTCTGCGTCGACGTAGATGGTGGGGCAGTCTGAGCACGTGTGCAGCATTTGAGAGGACCTGACGAACTTGGAGCCTATTCCTCTCAGGCCCTCGCCCAGGTAACTGGCCGCGTCTGTGGTAAGGGAAAAGAACTTCCCCTGGATGTTCTACAAACAGGGAGGGAGAGGGAGAGTGTGAGACAGGGAGAGAGGGAGGGAGAGAGAGCTCATTTGAATGACTCTACAACTTCACTAATTGTATGTTGTAATGGATATATACAGTACAAATTGTAATGAATGGATTTATTAAATTGTAATTTAACCATTTATATCCCCAGGCAGCGTTCACATAAAATCGCTTGCTAACTTGTGCAAAAGCATTTCAAATCCTAGGGCAATGTCGTTGTGAGCGGTGCTTTCCACTTTGTTTATATTCCTATTTACGGAGCCAGGGCTGTGTAGAAGTGCAGGTTTATGTTTTCAAGACTATACCGTTACTGTACCACGCGTGTTACCGCGGGAACATGTCTGACCCTGACCTGAAAGAGCGAGGAGAAGACGTGGAACGTGTACACGGCACAGGAGCCGTCCGAGTCCGTCACCAGCTGGTTGATATGGCAACGCCACGCCTCCTCCGCGTCGTCACACACTGCCGGCTGGAACGCCGCCAAGATGGCGGAGAAGAATGGCGACGGGGGAGGCGGAAAGCCCAGGTCCTCGAGGTCGTCGACATCGTCGCGGAGACTGTTGTCATGGAGAACAAATAATATTTCACTTGAAAAGAGCGTTTCCTGGTCCAATTCAAGGTAAATGTCATTTATTTCGTTGATTGAAAGCTATACTGGGTAATGGAGTCCCTCAGGGTTGCCATGGGTACCTGGGCAGGCAGCTGGGGTCCAGGAAGCCCAGTGGCGGCTGGCAGTAGTCCAGGCTGAGGCTGTGGTCCAGGTGGGCCTGCAGCTCCAGGGTGAAGCTCTCCCCACAGTCAGAGCCCTGCGGGGGCTCCTGGGCGCTCAGGGACAGCTCGTCGTCCGGGGCCCGAGTGTCCTCGTCCTCCCCGTACACACTTGCCTGCAGGGGGCGAGAGAGACAATATGTAGCTGTTACATTTGACCTGATACGCATGAATGCCTGTGAGGCTGGGGTCAAACCCCACACACAAATGTTTACACACTAACTCAACTAACTAACTGTGTAAGTGTCTTCAATATAAAGTAATAGTAAAAAGTAAAGTCATTGTGTACTTTTATAATGCAGTTTGCATGCATTTATCAGATTGCATGTAGTTAATAGGAGGGGGGGGATATTACTGTATTACATTTATTATTTTTGATTTCTTATTTGATTCTTTTTAAATAAAATCAACAAAATAATTACAAATGTAATTTCTAATATACTGTATATATGTGGTGCACATGGCGTTGCTTGCTGCCTGACCTGTAGGCTACTGTGTTCGTCGGGAAGCGCCCCCTGCTGGCCGGGTGTGGTGGAATTGAAAGACTGTGGGTCAGCAGAGGTGTCGTACGATGTAGACAGAGAGTCTGTGTGATTGGTCTCTTCTGAAGGAGAGGGGTTGGTCTGGAACAAGGGAGAGGTTTGTGAATGTTGCAGTTAGCATTGACAGGTCAGTGGTTCTCAATCTGGAGGTCGGGACCCCCCACAATGATTTTCAAAATTTTCAAAAATTTTAAAATTATTAAAATGGAATAGTTTAGACATAATTGTTAGTAGTAGTACAGTTTTTACATTACTTGATGTATTCTAGCCTATATTAAAATACTATCAAATAATAATTGGCAGTTATTCTTCTACCACCTCTGGGGATAGCAGGGGTTGCAAGTCTCTGGCACTGTTATTTTGGGGGGTCGCGAGCTGAAACGTTTGAGAACACCTGGGCTACGGTACTGATTAAAATACATGTTTAAATTTAAATGAGTAAACAAAACACTGTGCTATCATTGCACCGGAAATTACGGAGACATACGTGTGAGTGACAATGCCAATGTAAGTGCTAATGTTACTTCCCGAAAGTCTGAGAGTCCTGTGTCGAGCTTACAGGGGCATATGCATCAGACGTTCAGCACAGACTTGCCTGTGTGACGTAGTGCTAATGTATGGAAGAGGCTGAGACTAGCGGCACGCTAACAGTGTTAGCCCTTAATGAAACGAGACACCCAGAGGTTGAACGCACGTAGCAAGCCATTAATCATGATAATATCCTCCACAGCGGCAGGTCATTATTGCTGGAAAACCGGCTTGGGGGGACTATCAAACACTGACGAAACTGTTTAGTTCTGCAGCAGCTTTCAGGCGTTTATATACAACATATATTGTACACTGTAGAAGCATTCCATACATCACTTAATTTGTAAAGAAATGATCACTGCATTGTCTGCAACTTCTGAAATCCCAACTCCAAAGGAATCATTTAGCTTGGCACTCATGCAGATTGTTTTGCATCTCCACCTATCTTATACTAGAACATACGCAGGTATCATTTTCATTCAGGTGATAAACCTGTCTCTTTACAAATCAACTGTTTGTGAATTTACAACAGATAAACAACCCTTTGTGTTTTTTGAAACGGATACTTTCCCAATTACCCAAAGTCCTGAAACATGTTCAATCCATAAAAAGACATCAATAATAAAAGTCTAAATGTCAGTTAGAGGTGTGCACAGGACTAAAATGCCCCCGATTTGTATCATATGATCCCTGCACTATATGACCCACTATTGTACACGCACGCGCACTAACATGCACGCACACACACACACACACACACACACACACACACACACACACAGAGAGATGAGGCTACATACGAGCTGAGAGTGGGACAGGCTCTGGCTGGTGGAGGACTCCTCTTCCTCCGAGGACTCATCCGAGTCGTGCTGGTCCTCGTGTCCCAGGCTGGGGGTGCTTCCTGAGTGCTGGCTCTCCTCCAGGAGGTCCCCGAGCTCCGTGCTGTCCAGCGAACGCCGCCGCACGTTGAAGTTGAAGTTGAAGTTGTCCACGCCCTCGCCCTGTGCAGCACCCAGAGCGCGCATTAGCACACAGACGGAGTTGCATCACAACTCTTAACGTGAAGCTAGCACGTGCAAAACCACACATTCACTTCAGTTATATAGTTATGTTATCACGTAGGCCAGTGTTGGTGGTGGTCCTGACTATTCCTCAATGTAGAGCCACCAGACAAAATAAATATATTGAAATGTGCTAATGCTGAACAGTATATTGTTCATTTAGTTTGCTAGTAAGCCACTTGCTTGTCTTGTGGCCGCAACGTACCGTATTAGACACGTGAATGCTCAACAAGTGGATTACTGATAAATGATATAGGAAATACAGACTGCAAAGCAAGCTTTACAAAGACATGTTGTGAGTGAGTTAGAGATGGTTTATGTTGCCCCGTTGGCATCCATTTTGATCTAGAGAGTGGAGATACTAATAATTCAATTTTCCCTGAATAGTCTTTTATTACATTTTGTTCATAAACAATCCACACGGTTGAACATGAATAATGTCAAACTGACCAGAATTGGTAATTTGATCTTAATCTGTGCATGCCTGTTTTATTGTGCCTAGTGCGTTATGCTGCAATACACGACACGATAGGAGGTCACAGCACTGACAACTGACAAGCACACACATGATGACTTCATATAGAGCCTTACCTGAAGCTCCTACGCAGCACAGGAGAGAGAGACACACAGAGAGAGAGAGAGAGAGAGAGAGGGAGGGAAGGACACAAAAACACATTTCAAATGATGGATACAGTTAAACGTACATGCAGGCAGAGAGCCAATAGAGAGGAGGACAAGAGGCAACCCTCTTCTGTCAGCACGTGTGAACTGTCCGACGGAGGAACGCAACCTGTACAGCTGCCCTCGCTCACGCGCCACCTCTCACCTCTCCGTCCTCCAGCTCCACGTCCAGGAAGTCAAAGTCCCTGAAGACCCTGAACTGCTGCTCGCTGGCCGTGTCGTCCAAGGTCTCCTCCCTGGTGCCGCCGTCCTCGGAGGAGACGCCGCTCTCTCGCACCTCCATCATGTCCAGGTCTCCGCACGACGAGAAGATCACCTGGTGACCATCGTGTCAATCAATCCATTACTGAGAAGACTTGTTCTCAGATAACGTGGTATCACAGCTCTGCATTGACCTCCCACTGAATTCCCTAACCTCCCCATGATCGTTCCATTACTTCTTTCCAGGATATCTGTTTGGCTATTCCAAATGTCTTATCGTTTTCATTATAATTAATGTTCATGAGCAAATATCTGATAGTGGCATGCTTGTTTCCAGTTAATTGTTAGAAAAATACTTTTAAGCCTTCTCCTCTGTACATTGATGACATTAAGTTTTATTAAATTACTCTTCCACGATAACCATGATGACTGAAACCTTTAAAAATTATAATATTAATATTAATACAAATAAGAATGTGCTATCTTACAGACGGGTTCTTTGTGAGTCCCACTTCTTGTCCACAGAGAGACAGAACGTTCACCAGCTTCTCTCGAGTTCTCTTCTACAGGAGAAAGACAAACCAATGATGTAAAGCACACTAAAATAAACTATTCATTCCATCTTGTGCCTTTGTTGTACTACTGTCACTACATGTCCAATTATACGGTGTGAAATACGTAGAATGCAGTATTGTAGCTACTTTGTACCCAGCTGAATATGCAGTGCACAAAAAAAAAGATCAAGATGGAGACATGAGAAAAAATGTTTTAAATAAAAAAAGTTTAATAATATATATACAGAAATACTACCTGTATTTACACACATACACACACCATAAAATACGACAGTATGTTATTTCTTAATTAGTTAGTTATTTTTTTCTCCAATTTCTTCAAGGCACCTCTTAAAAGGTAAGGGCCTGTATCTGTCCACCAAACGTTTTTTTACCGCAGAGAGCGGCCATTTTCAATACAATCCATATGTTGTTCAATGCAAAAACGCTGTGGGCACTCAGCGTTTTTGTCGCTGCACTCCCAGCGCTTTCAGTTAAAAACAGGTCAACTTTTGGAACAGCGCTGGAGCCGCCAATGTACTTTATTTTATAGCCTAACAACAAACGCTGGAGAGAAGCGCTCTCAGTATTGAGGTCGTGGGCGCTCTTGGCGCTAAAAAGGCATTTAGTGGACACAGGCCCTAAGTGTTTCACAGCAGGCCCACCTGAGAGGACTGTGGTCTCCTCCAGCTGACAGGCACCAGGACAGTGTTGGAGTTGGAGCCGGAGGAGGTGGAGGAGGTGCTGCGTGTGACCGCCATGGCTCTGGCCTTCCCTTCCCTCCCTCCTGAACCCTGCAGGCCGTCAAACCTGCGGCCAATCACCGGCGTCTACAGGCGCGACAAACATCTGGTTACAACTGGAGTGTACATACTGTAGTTTTACAACAAACGTTCTTGACTTGAACAATTATCTTGTTGTTTCTCGCCATTGATTACCATATATCATTATTCCAAACTAAAGTCCCATAATGCGGAAGTGACAAAGGCTCTCTATTATTATTAGTACGCTGATAATGTGTATGTGAATACACTGTACCAGCTAAACGCCACAGACATTAGCGTAGCTCAGTTAGCGCCTGTGACAACGACATGGCCGTCACCTCTGAGATGTCGAAGGTGAAGTCCAGCGTCTTGCCAGGCAGGGCCTTGGCCGAGCCGTCCCACACCCTGCTGACCTCCAGGTTGGACAGGTCTCCCGGGGTGTGGCCGTACACAGGGTGCACTAGGCTGGCGGAGCGCGACACCACCAGCTTCAGGATGTTCAGAGCATCCTTCCAGTGCATGGTCTGTGGAAGGACAGCAGTTAGACAACGCTACCGTTTGAATGCAGATACAATACGATACGATTTATAAGCTACAGAGCATGGCCTGTGGAAAAACAGCAGTTAGACAACGCTACCGTTTGAATGCAGATACGATAAAATACATTAAGATTATAAGCTACAGTGCATGGTCTGTGGAAGGACAGCAGTTAGACAACACTACCCTTTGAATGCACTAGACAACATAAGAGAAACTAAGATGAGATACTATAGTACGTTTTACAAGCTACAGTACATCTGTGGAAGGACATGGTGCCACCTCAGTTAGATACGTTTTATAAGTTAGAGTGCATGGTCTGTGGAAGGACAGCAGTTAGACAACGCTACAGTTTGAATGCAGATAAAATAAGGTACGTTAAGATTATAAGATACAGTACATGGTCTGTGGAAGGACATGGTGCCACCTCAGTTAGACTAACGCTACTGTTTGAATGCACTAGACAACTTAAAACTTAAACTAAGAACAGTTTTCACAGCAGTTATACAGACAGTAGCAGTGTGTTGCTACTGTTTTAATGCACTAGATAACAACATAAGATAAGCTAACATAATTAATATTATATTATATAAGACGAGCTAAAGAGCCCTAAGCAAAATTAACAAAGAGCACCTACAGTACAATGCACCTGCTATTATCATGGTCATGCTAGCCTAATATGGGTGGGCCAAGAGTACATTAAGCTTTATTGAAATACAGTAGCCTACTAATAAAGATAAACAATGGTCATTAATGCAATATATGTTAGCACTGATTAATATCTAGCCCTTAATGGAATACTGGATCCATTATATGCCAGGAAATCCTAACCACTCTAAGTACAGAATCAATGTAACCACTTTCTCTGCAAGGATACAGAGGCAGTACATTAAACACATTATAATTTAATTTGAACAATTTAATTAGTGTTGGGAAATAACAATAGGCGACTTATAAGGAAAGATTTGTGTTCTTTTTCTGGGTAATTCATAAATGACCCGGTTACCCTGAACAACACAACACTACCAGATTTGCTCACTCCAAATCCCTAATTGTTAGTTCAGGATATCAGCATTTGTTTTTTCATCTCCATATGCTGTAAGTGGAATAATGTAGTAGTTTGAAATGACAAATGTACTTGTTTAAAATGTTTTGATGTCATTGTGCCATAATAAGTGTGCGCATTCCTTTAAAATGACAGCCGTAATTATTATAATTAGCGTATTAAGTTTCAGTGTTGCATGTTATTAGGTTTTGTTGCTCATCTGTATTGTTGCATTTATTGTATTGTAACCAGGGCCCTGCTAAAAATAACAGAATAGATATTATACAGGGTAGAGCATTGGTTGTGAGGAACACCTAAGCGCACTAAACTGAACAGCATCGGTGTTTCCCCAACTATGTGTAGGTCAAGGGTCCATGGAGTTTTACAGTCATGTTGGCGTTACATGCGGCAGGAGCGTTCATCTGACCTGGACGAACTTCTCGATGGTCTTGAGGACGTCTGCGTTGAACTGCTTGACCTGGACAGCGGTGAGGTCCATGTGGCTCAGGAGACAGTATATAATCTGGAGCAGGGACTGCTGCATGCTGGGAAGCCCCTTATCCAGCAGCTGGCAGAGAGGAGAGAGAGAGAACGCCCTGAGAGCCAGCAATCGTCTGTTCTCCCCTACTCTCACTGCCTGCTAACACCACTAGCGCTGCTCACCATTCAAACACGTGTTACTTGTTAGCATATAGCCAAACAATAAACGCCAAATGCCCACACTGCAAAAATGCCACATCAAATGTAAATGCAAAGATATTAGTTTTATGTGCAATAATAATAGTTTTGCAGTGCAGGCATATTTGTGCAGACAATTCCTACACTGAGGCTAGTGGGTACAAGGGAATATATACAGTAGCACCCTTGTGTGCGTACGAGGGAGTCTTTGTAATTAACTTAACTGCTGCTGGAATATGCATTTCCTCCACCAGATTAGCATGGTGCTATACCATGGTGCTGACATTCTGACATAGCAACACAAAGGGTAAGGTTTTCATCTCACTTATATTTCTTTCATCTGATTCTTATAACCATTGTTTTTACGTATGTCATTTCAGTATCATGTATCTTTATTGTCCTCTCCGGGAACCATCACCTTATCGTGGTGGAGAGGTTTGTGTGTCCCTATGATCCTGAGACCTGTGTTGTCTGG